>NQII01004491.1:2948-17103 GCA_002778355.1 Clitarchus hookeri
ATGCATTAGGAGACATTACGACTTAAATTTTAACTCTCAGATAATTTTTCTGTCCGCGATAAGGAGCCAGCTTGTAAGCCGACCAAGACCGTACTGCACTTCTGGCTGGGAGTGTAGTATGTTCTATGATGATTGCAGAGTTAAGTTAATCAATGAAGGTTTTTGGGCTTTGGCGAAGTACATTGTTTAGTTAACAATAAGTGGCAATAAATATTATGGATAGAAGAAAGTATATTAATTTCGTTTCCACGTAATTACTTGAAGCAAGTGGACAATAGTTTCTTAATTACATCAGTGAGTAGTTTTCTTTCTGTATAAATTGCAATCAGCCATAACGGACGAACGTTTACGTCGATGGAAAACGCAGAAGCTATGGCTTGTAGTTATTTACCGGACCCGTGGAGTTTTGTAACATAGGTCCTGATAATGCCAAATTAACTAGCCGTGGTGAAACTAATTATTGGTTGGAACAATAATTCAAGATGAATTAAAAATCGAGAAATTACGTTAAATCCTATGATGCCAATATAAAATAATATAAACAACAAATAAGAATGCCACCAGTGACGCAATTTTGCTGACAAGTGGTGTATTTCGCGGAATAATCGGCTGTCCACCTCTGTAATCTTAAGTACGCTTTAGTAGAATGGCAGGAACAGGTAAAATAATAGACAGGCAGGATAATTTCATAAGTAAGTGAAGAGTCCTGCAAGAACATAACACGCAATAGAAGGCCCACAAAATAATGTCAAGAAAGGAAACCGGAATTATCCGAGAAAAATGTATAGATTCAGGGAATCGTAGACGGGGGTAAACTTCACGATGAAAGGTAAAATATAAGCGCGTGAAAGAAACTACACTAGTAAACAAATTATATTTTTACCCATAATAATGGGTACGCCCATGCCAAAGGAACAGCCACGCCATTTCGTCACTATGCATTGTATTTAGCTATTCTGTAATTCTTTCGTGCATTTCCACTTCAAGAATTCTTACAAAACAATATTTGATAGTAGGAAAAGTTGATATTTGATGTAGGTTATAATTGGACTATGTTGTACACTGCAAGGCTTCGTGCCCAATAATCTTGTGTGTGTGTGTGTACAGCTGGACTGACGACCATCCGTCACACCCGTCACTAGTCCGTCCGTCAGTTATCCGTCTGTTGAAGGCGATTCACAACAATCCGTCGTCCGTCAATCCTTCTGCGCGGAAAGAAAATTCTGTGTGACAGCTTAACATCCTGAGCTCTCTTTAGTTGGAGGTATATTTTGGTTGGAAATACATTTTCAAGAGGAAAGCATTTTGGGGAGATAATTTTTTTTACGTGATATGAATTTATACTGAATTATTTGTTTCCATTTTAAATATCTCAATTTACTACCAAGGATAATATACTCAGATCGACCGCCTTGCATTTTATTTCAAAGTGCGTATTAGCGTCTACGGAATGCCATCAGAAGGTTGGTCCGTAGAAAGTTAATGTTTGAGAAATACTTGACGGATTGACGGATTAAAAAAAAAGTTTCCCTGCGGTTGGTTGGAGATCACGTGACCGCCGGACGGATAGATGTGACGGATGGTTGTGAGTCCGCCTTAACTGATTCGTAAACTGTGTTAAGTTCTTGGTTATGGAATGGTTCATATGGTCCATTCGTGGTAAATTCCAACTTTTCTGAAGCCTACTTTCACGATTTTCCTCCGCCTCATGCAAACAAAGCCTAACCAAGGCTAGAAAATTTCCCCAGAAGGACAGCACAGTAAATTTTTGCGCACCAAGTGTAGTGATGTTTCGCGTTAGAACTATTTATTTCTAGGCATTGCCACCTCATCTAGTTTCTCTCTGATTTTTATTCGCGTGACTAATAAATATTACAAGTCGTAGATAATATATAAGTAACAGTTAAATTTAACACACAATCAGATAGTTTTATGTAAACAGAAGTATAACAAGTTTGTGTAGCATGACATATTTAGGCAACAACCAGAATCAAATACGTCATACATGGGATGATTTTTCAAAGGTTTGGTTCAAAAAGTGTGAATATACCGCGAATAGACTTTCCCAAAAAATCACGTCATCACAACACTTTAATTCAAAATTAATGAGTGACCCAACGGGTTAATTGGCGATTGTTAATGGCCAGGGAAAGGTATATTTCGCGAAAATATCTATGTTCATGCTAGACTTCAATATCCTTTGGTTATTGGCCGCGCGTCTACGTGAGAAAACATGTTCTTATTTGACTGGGCCAATCAGAATAAAGTACTCCGGTACTGAACGTCCATAATTCGCAGACAGACACTTGAAGCACGGCTCTGCCAATTTAGGAGGGAAACTGGAATATAAAAGAAAAAAAGGCACAGATGCGTGTCTTACCCGGGATTGGAACCAAGGACCTCGTATCCCGGTAACAAGCCCGGGGACCAGCAACGCGTTGGAGGTCGGCAAAGAGGAATGAAGGCAGCGTGTGTGTGGCGGTGCAGTAGTTGGTGGTCGGCAAAGAGGAATGAAGTCAGGAGGGAAGGAAGGGCAGGGCGTCACCCTCTGTGGTCTTGCGAGGTCACGCCAAGGAGGATGTAAGAATAACTGCAGGGGACACGGCTAGGGGTGGGGGTGAAGCCGGCTGGAGACGAACAAGGGATGGAAACGGACAGGAGGAGAGCGCATTTGTAGCAAACACAGCCACTTTGTCCTTGGGGTCTTGAGTAACGTGGTCAAGTCCTGCACCGCATACGGCTGTGCAAATCGTTTGGATTCCAAACCATTCGATGCCATTTTCTACAGGCAAGAACTTACAACTATTTGGTTGTAAATTTCGCCTTGTGGCGGACATAAGAGCCGCAGTTTGGTGTGAAGCGATCTGAATATATTCANACTATTTGGTTGTAAATTTCGCCTTGTGGCGGACATAAGAGCCGCAGTTTGGTGTGAAGCGATCTGAATATATTCCCATATCAATTAGTTTGAGTGGTATGTTATCCATCACATCGTTGATTCAAAATTGAATGAAATAAAAATTTAATTTAATTTTGTACTCTTTGACATAAAATTATAATAATCCTAATCAACTGAAATAAAATCACATGCTTNAAAATTTAATTTAATTTTGTACTCTTTGACATAAAATTATAATAATCCTAATCAACTGAAATAAAATCACATGCTTGATTTAATTCTGTTAATTTATTTTTTAGTTTATGTATTTTATAAATGCTATGATTAACGGCAGTTATGGAAAAACGACAAAATGAAAAAAACTGGAAAGTAATTCCATATCACTCATTATGTACATNTGATTAACGGCAGTTATGGAAAAACGACAAAATGAAAAAAACTGGAAAGTAATTCCATATCACTCATTATGTACAGAAAAGTGGAACTCGTTTTCGGTTAAAGGTTGGAGCTATCCCATAAATTTTCTCACGATTCCTTAACTTTCATATGTGTGGTAACTGCGTCAATGGCTGCAGTATTTCTGGGGACTATACACCAACGTCAAGAAGTATTTTACACATTTTTTTAATCACAAACCTGAGAAATGGGATGTGAATGCTTTATGTAAGTTCTATATTGATATAACATGTAAGCACGCATAAATAAACATAAATATATAAATTTAATCGTTAATATTTTATTGAATGCAGTGAATGTTCGAGTGTGTGTTTATTTACACATACACATGTATATGTATGTGTCTATATATGTAGATATATGTATTTATAAATATACACATGTATATAAATATACGTAGGTATGTATAAACGTATATATATAAATATTCATAGATATGTATATATACGTTAAGTCATAAACATATCGTACTAATAATCCATATAAAAAAATGTTCACTTCCACAAATTTTCATGTGCTATTTTTCTTCGAGCACGATAGCGAGTTCTTTGGCTGTTGCTTACTGGGGTATGTCGTGAAAGCAATATGTGAGGCAGCTGGATATAGTTTGAAGATATTGCTGTGTAGATTTACTTCGAACAATTTACTCATGCATTTCACGACACACGCAGTGCTGAATTGCAACATCGTGCCGTTTTATTNAGATTTACTTCGAACAATTTACTCATGCATTTCACGACACACGCAGTGCTGAATTGCAACATCGTGCCGTTTTATTCCGGTTTTATTTCATCATTAGCGTTACGCGCAAGTCGTGAGTGGGGTATTAATTACAACCAGTTATAAGCAGAATCGCCGATACATGTGTTTATTATTTCATAAAACTTTTCTGCAGTGTTTTAATGGCTCTACGAAAAGCCTGTTAAGTGTGGCGTAACAATTTACATTTAATAATAGCGTTGTAATGCTTACTTAGCCCCACTATATATGTGTTTTTTACAGCTAAAGTTGTAGTAAACTTTCCATAGTAATACGTGATTAAAGTTAGAATTACTTTGTCAGAATGTTTATAACACGACCACAGTTAGGCTACTGAAAACTATATAGGTTACCTGCACTTTGGCTGAGAAGGCAAATGTAATACGAAATCAAAAGGAATGACAGTGCNACTGAAAACTATATAGGTTACCTGCACTTTGGCTGAGAAGGCAAATGTAATACGAAATCAAAAGGAATGACAGTGCAAAATACAATGGACGTCTTGCAAATGATGTACAACAGTTAATGGTCAGCAACTATTATCAACATCAGCAACTGCAAAAACACTAGAACAAGTATTAAATTTAAGATGAAAACTAATGATCCGTAACCAAGACAGCGGTGACAGAGGACAGAGAACTACATCATTCAAATATATTCAGCTCTGTACGTTGTTACATTATCTCCGAACTTTTTCCGATCGCAGACTCTTCCTGATCAAAGTAAAATGCCTGCTTTTTTTTTTTCTGTACTGCGCTCCAACTGCCTAATTTGAAGTAAATCGACAGTGATGGCTGAATATGGGATTTCCTGCATTCGTTGAACTATATAAAAAACCAGGTCAGATAGCGATATGCTTTGTACTACCCCAGTCAACGTAAACTTAACTGTATTAAAATTTTAAAAATTAAAAAAATAAGGGATGGAAGTGATTCTTATTTTTGTATTAATTTACAGAGGTGTGCGAAAGTATTTCACTGTGATAACAATTTAATTGAATAATGTTGAATATGGCTACCATAACATATTCATAATCACAAGTTCATTGCGTTTTCAGTGTAACCGCTGCCGTGAGCGGCTGAAAACTTTCTCAACTTTAACACGCCGCTAATAGATAAGCACGAAGAGAAATGCTTTGAGAGAGGCATATAAATAAAAGTTGAAGTTTCCTCTTCATTTTACACTATACTTTCCTCCACCTATCTTTAAAAACAAAAATGTTTCTACGATGCTACTTTTTCCTCAGCGCATTTGCAGAAATTATCGCAGTATATTACTTTATAGTTATTTTAAAATAAAAATATTCAAAACGTAGAAAATATAATTACGGCATCATCGGCAAAAAAGGTTTGGAGATTCGCCAGAAATTTTTTTAAGTGATTTTGGTGAATGGTTTTTGAGTGGTGGCGAGTTTAGTTTTAAAGATTTTTCGGCAGCGCAAGGCCAACTATGGCCGCTTTCGCTTTCTTCCAGTATAGTAATCTGGGAGTAAACGCCGATGGACTGCTTCACCCGGGCTTTGCAGCCTGCCTATGCCACGTCCTCTCCCACCAGATGTCCNGGGAGAGGTTTTTTCCCTCTCTTCCAACTGCCACCCCGCTCTCGACCCCGCCGTCATTCCTTTCCGCCGCCTGGTTCGGTGCCCAGTCCACCCTCTCCTTGACCCAGGCTCAACCCGGCCACTAGACTCGCCATGGACTCCCGTTCTCCGTCTGCATCCAGGTGTCTGGGCTGAGGACTCGAGGAGTGTGACGTCGGGCGCCGGCACTGGAACCCACAACCACAGCTGCTAGTGCCGGGAAATGCAGCCGCACGCGCCGGCAAGATGGCGCCGTTTGCCACCGTCATGTCGGAACACCGTTCGCCAGTCAGCGCATGGCAACGTAGTTGCCAGCCGGCAGCACAGCCAATACGGTACCGTTGACAGCACGCAGTGGCCAATGAGACACAAGGTCCGGGTACGCCGAAGTCAAGGAGCCACCACGCCATTTAGTCTCCGCGCAGTTATCTAAAGCAAGATGGAATCTGTGTCTACAGACTGCTCGGGACTTTGCTTCAAAACTACAGTATGATGACACTATGTAAAGATATCTTCTCAGTAACTGCCATATCTGGAGCAGCAGTGTGGTGCACAACAGCATCACAGGTAGGGCCTACAGATGCAAAAAAAAATATATTCTAAAGACACATAGCAGTGCTGATGGCAGCTACGAAGGCATATAGAACAACATCCGCGGAGATAATTCCCCTCTCCCCCTTCGACCTTTTGATTAGAGAAAGAGGTGACATAAAGGAAGTCAACCAAGGTTAAAAACCATCNTTCCCCTCTCCCCCTTCGACCTTTTGATTAGAGAAAGAGGTGACATAAAGGAAGTCAACCAAGGTTAAAAACCATCACCACAGTTGAAGGAGAAGAGAGAACAAACAATACTCCTGTAGCAGGAGAGATGGCGAAATACTGACAAATGCAGAATCACATATAATCAGGGCCACCTGTTTTTTCGCGAAAATATTCCACTACTAGTATTCCACTCTAACCTCAAATTCTGTCCGTGTGGTTTCTGACAGTGGCGTTGGCAACGATAGCAGTCCAATGCTTGGGACAGGGGAGAGTGGTAACTTCGCAGCCCGCGTGCGCACTCTATGTCGTGCTCCCTCCGCGGGACGTGCTGCTCGCTCGCGGTCGGGTTCCCCGCCGCGTCGACGCAGTTTGGGCTGGAAAGGACCGGCGGGACGCCGGAAGCGAGCTGTAATATCCGCTCGCCGCAACAGACCCGTGCTTCCTCCTCACTTAGACTTCCCGTCTGGCCCAGCGCCCCCGCCTCAAACAAGTTAACCGTCCAGACGAGAAAAAAAAAACCCCCAGTGGAACACATCTCCAGACCTGTAAATTTCTTGGTTTCATTTGGGAACAACCCAGAGTCGAACGTCAGCTAGTTGTTCACTGGCTGACGCTCCAGTTCTACTCCAGACCAGCTGGAACGGGAATCAGTAGAGACCTGAAAAATTCGCGAGTTCAATGGCCTGTAGGTTAGACTCTACAGTCTTATGTACAAATATGCCGATGTCAACTGCACATTGCGTGTCTGTTGTCACCGTGGAAAGCGACGATTGGGCCAGCGTTCTCCAGGCGGTGTCAAACACTGTGTGGACTAATGGCTAAAGTTATATAAATACACGTGTTTTGAATTCTAGCTTGTCTCAAAATGAATCCACGAATTCTTCAGGTCTCTAGCAATCAGTCATCTTTTTTTTTCTAGCAGGTTAGCTATTGTCTGAAATTAGTCCAGGGCGTGGCATACAAGCTGCGATCCAACCGAGAAAGAAAGTCGGAAGTGCATGTGTTTGAAATCTAGCTTGTTCTCAAACAGATTAATTAGCGAAATCCCCGGGTCTGCAGACATGACTTGCCGGTTGGAGAGTGGACTGAAATAAGAATTAAAAATTAATCATAGCTAGACCTATGGCTAGGAACAGTGATATTTCGTGAAAATATTTCGAGACAAGATACAGTCCAAAGGCACTGTAGGGTCGTCCAGCTTCTTTGATTGGCTAAAAAATGTTCTGGCCCGTGTTATCCGTTTGCGCACGAATCACGAAGGTTGAGTATCGGAGTTACTTAGTCCTGAGTGGCTTGGTCGATGACGGACACGGCACCAGCAGCCAATCCTCCATATTGCTGTCGACTCCACACATATGTCATAACTTCAGATGACTGTGCTCCGATTTTTACGCGAAAAGCTACCAATTATTTACAAGCACGCTATATTTCAATATCCTATGTACATTTAGGTTACTCGTCACGTCATTTCCTAATCTACCCTGATCATAAGTGTTAAGTTTGTGTAAGAAGTAGACACGTAACTACAGTGCTTCTCAGGACTAAGTACATACAGAAGTAGACATGCATCGCGGCAGAGAGGGATTGGGTAGTCATGGCCTCGTTTGACTACCTACCTGAGGGTACTTATGGAGCAGCGCCAGAATGCAAGGAAGGGGGAAACGAGAGATGACAGAGAAAACCTGCCTACCAGCGGCATCGTCCGGCACGATTCCCACTNAATGCAAGGAAGGGGGAAACGAGAGATGACAGAGAAAACCTGCCTACCAGCGGCATCGTCCGGCACGATTCCCACTTGCGAAAATCCGGGAGCGACCCTACAGGGAATCGAACCCGGTTCGCCTAGACGGGATGCGAGTAGTCTGACCACTACACCACCGCGGCCCCTCAACTCAGCGACTCGTGAATGCTAATAATTGCTATCATTGAATAATTATTTTAAAGAAGTATTATTTAGAGCTGTTGAGACGTGAAGAGATTTATTGATTTAAACATAAGGACTTGTGGNAATTATTTTAAAGAAGTATTATTTAGAGCTGTTGAGACGTGAAGAGATTTATTGATTTAAACATAAGGACTTGTGGAAAGCGAAAGAAAGCAAATTGTGCAAGTGTGTGTTTTATTTTGAAAAATTTGTGTCCCTAACCAAGCAAATTCCCAGTTGTTTGCAGTGGCTAAACTTATTATTGAAAATGTGTAGTAACGTTTGAACAGCTTACAACAAAATTCGCCCAGCTTTTGAGATTAAAATTTCGTTAAATTTAATCGAAGCATGTTTATAAATAAATGTGTCTCTAACATTATGCTTCGGTTTATATAAAGAAAAGTTAAAGCTTATTTTATATATATATTTTTTTATCACAACGCCACGACTTTGTACAACGTATTTGCCACACACGAGGAACATTACATGAAGTAAGTTCCACTTAAACCATAATTTATTTTCAAATTTACGCTATAAAGTGGTATTATGTCTTATCCTACTAGACGAGCACAAGTGGCTTATAATGTTTGAATTCCTGTAGCCTATCTGTCAGCTATAAATTACACCACAGTGTTGTTATAGCTGTTCAAAACAATCGGTTTCAATATTAATAAATTCAATTAATGTTAATACAAAAGAATTGCAAGAATAATTAGACGACCTAGGTGGACAAATGAATGTTTATTGTAGTCGCGGTTTTAATCTAATTTAACGATTCTTTGTACGTTACCTCTTTAGCACATTACATTTAAGTTTTCAGCAAGAAATACTGTCGCTTTCTAGGTAAAATACGAACATTTCTATAGTAACGAGAAGTTACATACAAAACGATTAATTTGATGTAGTGAAACTTCAAAGTCATGATAAATTCAAATTAATGATATTGTTAATTAACGTTCGCGAGCTGCTTAAAAATGGCAATGCGCTGTATATTAGCCGTCTCCGCATTCTGTTTAAATAAATCCAGACGTTGCAAATTGAGTTTTAACTAGTCGTTTCAGAGCAAAACAAGAAATTTTCGTGGCGTGAAAATTGCAAACAAATAAATCCTACAGATTTTAAAAGTTACGATGATGCAGCTAATATCAGTATATAGGTCCTAATCTTATTCAGACTATTAATATTCTCTTGAATTACGTCGCGTATTTAGAACATCTGCTTGTAATATGGAGTATATCACGGACAATATTCAAGTTGAAATAGCACAAGATCATTAATGTAATTTTTAAACACAGGCACTACAGAAAGAAATTCTTACAGAACACAACAAAAAGTACTAATTAAAAAAAAAAGTTTTGTCGTTTTGTTGTTTACCCAATAATATTTGACATCTTGCCAGTCAAAGTATTTATTTACGTAATATATTTGTGAATACCACGAATTAAAAAAAAATACGCTCTTGCCAACATAAAATTGTGGATTTCAAGTGGGTCATTCATTGCCAACATACGCATAAAAGAACCGCCAGACCGTTTAACTGTCTGGTATCTAACCACAGAGATAAATGTGGCGATACAAAACAGTTCAGATTTTATCAAGGGGTTAAGTTAACAGGATGTTAATAGATGGCAATATAATATACACCATGTTGATAAAACTGGCCCCAAGAGAGTTTCTTTGCCGTCTTCAGTTAGGATACTACCGGCGCAAGTCGACATACTGGGTCATTTCCGTGCATAGTCGGAAATAAGAATATTTTTCTTTCGCCTGTGATTTTCCCGTTGCCAGTTGAATTCCTAGAACAAAGGGTCAGGGGTGGCTGTACGGTTACACTGCTCGCCTCCCACCCGGCCGAACAGGGTTAAATCCCCGGGCCGGGTCACTTCCGGATTTTCGCAAGTGGGAATCGTACCGGACGATGCCGCTGGTCGGCGGGTTTTCTCTGGGAACTGCCGTTTCACCCGCTCTTGCATTCCGGCGATACTCCATGTTCACCTCACTTCACCCTCGTCGGCTGTCAAATCTCCAGCCGCACACGCGAGCAAAATGACGCCACTGACAAGCCGCGTGTTGGAACGGTGTTCACCAATTAGTGTTTGGTAACATACACGCCAGCTTGCCTGCCAGTAAGGAACCCTTCGCAGCATGCAGCAGCCAATCAGACACGAGGACCGTTGCCAGAGCCTTGCGCGCGGCCAATCAGCCAGTGGCCACGCCCACGTGAAAGGATCCGCCCCGCATTTTCGCCTCTGTCTACTTATCTATTCTGTGTGGTACTGCCGTTGTAGTCAGTTACGTCGAACTGCTAAAGCAGTGTTCACACCTGGACAGAACATCACGACCACCTATTCTTCCAACTTATTTTTTTTTTAATCGTCATGATTATAAAACAGGACTGTTGTACCCGAAGCTTACGAGATCCCGTCACAAGTAAACCGTTTTACGTTCCGTTCCCAAAAAAACAAAAAAGTATCCTTCGTAACTTGAATGCGATGTATGTCCTCGCAGCTTATTTCTGCGTGACGTGCACCANAAAAAACAAAAAAGTATCCTTCGTAACTTGAATGCGATGTATGTCCTCGCAGCTTATTTCTGCGTGACGTGCACCACCGTTGCTGACGCACGGCCTGCGCGTAGATGCACCAATAGCAACGCGCGTTCTTTGAAACTTACTTCGATTCGCNCACCGTTGCTGACGCACGGCCTGCGCGTAGATGCACCAATAGCAACGCGCGTTCTTTGAAACTTACTTCGATTCGCCTCAGAAAACAGTAGACCTACCTCTTGTCCTACTTGCTCGTGTGGGCCCCGAGATACAGAGTAGATAAGCACACTTAAGACGTGATGGCGTGCAGGTTTCTTTGACGCGAGCGTACCCATTCGCTTATTAGCCAACTGCATGATGCGAAAGGCTGCGCCTATTGGCTGGGCTGCCGGCTGGCAAGTATGCCCAGGTTACCAAGCGCTGATTGTCGGCTGGCTCTCCGCCATGTTGCTGGTCAGTGGCGCCTTTGTGCTGACGTGTCCGTCTGTGGAATAAGCGGCTGTTTCATATCTGTATTCTTACGTAATCTGTGTCGGAGCCTCGGGCGTTTCGCTACGAAGCTGCCGTTGACTACTCGAGAATCAAAACGAGCAGTTTGCTCGTTTAAAGCGGACGTCTTGCTTCCACACCACAAAACGTTGCATGATTACCTGTCAAAATCACACACGAAAAACTAAACGTCAATGAAGAAAAAATATTAGCCCAAAAAATTCAAAAGCACAATTAATTAATTCAGTTAAAAAAAATTAATACAATATTTTACCCTACAAAAAGTTTTCCTGTAAAGAAATTCTGAACNATTAATTAATTCAGTTAAAAAAAATTAATACAATATTTTACCCTACAAAAAGTTTTCCTGTAAAGAAATTCTGAAAATTTATTTTCAAGAAGCCAATTACGGCATATACGATTGTAACACAAAATGTTTTATTCTTATGTGTAGTTCATTATTTTCGTGTTCCCGAAACAAAAAAAAAACATTAATGTAACGATTTTAACAATAAATTATGATTTTAAAAAATGTGTCCGGTAAAGCTTACTAGAGCGAATACTTTTATTGTTTTCGAATTTACCGATGTTTCATATACATTAAAAATTATGCACTGGAATTATAATTATACATCCTTACGAAGTATATGGTTGCCTCCAATTTGTATTTAATTTTATTTTGCTATAGCTCGGGTCAGGTGTTTTCCGCGAAAAGATTTCAAGGCCAGTTGTACTCCTAAACAATTTTGTTCATATGCACTTTCGTGGTTGTCACGTGCCTCAAGTGTCTGTCTGCGAATCANATTAATTAATTCAGTTAAAAAAAATTAATACAATATTTTACCCTACAAAAAGTTTTCCTGTAAAGAAATTCTGAACATTTATTTTCAAGAAGCCAATTACGGCATATACGATTGTAACACAAAATGTTTTATTCTTATGTGTAGTTCATTATTTTCGTGTTCCCGAAACCAAAAAAAAACATTAATGTAACGATTTTAACAATAAATTATGATTTTAAAAAATGTGTCCGGTAAAGCTTACTAGAGCGAATACTTTTATTGTTTTCGAATTTACCGATGTTTCATATACATTAAAAATTATGCACTGGAATTATAATTATACATCCTTACGAAGTATATGGTTGCCTCCAATTTGTATTAAATTTTATTTTGCTATAGCTCGGGTCAGGTGTTTTCCGCGAAAAGATTTCAAGGCTAGTTGTACTCCTAAACAATTTTGTTCATATGCACTTTCGTGGTTGTCACGTGCCTCAAGTGTCTGTCTGCGAATCANAGTTGTACTCCTAAACAATTTTGTTCATATGCACTTTCGTGGTTGTCACGTGCCTCAAGTGTCTGTCTGCGAATCACGGACGTTCAGCATCGGAGTACTTTATTCTGATTGGCCCAGTCAAATAAGAACATGTTTTCTCACGTAGACACGCGGCCAATAACCAAAGGAAGTTTTGGTTGTGAACGTAAGATATTAAGGTCTAGCATGGCCATAAACATCTTCGCAAAATACACCTGTCCCTATCTATAACTAAACAGTCATTCTGAAACCCATTATTATGAACTGCTCTTGTTGTTATCCCGTCTGTAAACATAAACGAAAGTAATTGATCAATTACAATGTTTACATCTCTCGAGAATTTATATATGGAAGTCTATCTATGTCAACTTCAGCACTGATTTTATGTAGTACTGCACGCCATGATATAAAAAAAAATTCTATTTTCAACATTAAAACTTTATACTTATTTACTTAAAACTTTAAATTTAGTTACGAAAAGATACAGTTGAACACAATACCCACCCTAAAGCTTCCGTGCCGTATATTCACAGTTAACTGAAAACTTCAGGAAGTCTGAAGTTCCTTCTTTCAGTTCACAGTTCACTCCGCGTAATTCCGCCAAATACAAAGGTCTGCTGTTTACTTAAAGTCCTGTTTCGATGAAGAAACGTTGTGGCATTACGGACACGGACAAAGGAAAGGCGATTTTAAGGTGCATCGTTCCTCAGTTTGATTCCATATGGCTAGAGGCAGTGATATTTCGCGAAAAGATTTCGAGACAAGATACAGTCCAAAGCACTGTAGGGTCGTCCAGCTTCTTTGATTGGCTAAAAAATGTTCTGGCCCGTGTTAACCGTTTGCGCACGAATCACGAAGGTTCAGTGTCGGAGTTGCTTAGTCCTGAGTTGCTTGGTCGAAGACGGACACGGCACCAGCAGCCAATGGAGGTATAACAACAGCTGAGGTGTGTATATATATATATAGTATTGAAGTCTACTGTGCGCTCCGATTTTTACGTGAAAAGTCACTGGCCCTACACATCGTCATTCCCGTTTTTTATACAGAATGTAAGCGTTAGCTGCAGAAAGAAACGCGGTAACGCCTAAGTACACAGACTTTGTCGGAGGCAACTTTTGTGCCAGCTTTGTCTTCCAGCCACCTTTTTGTTTCTGGCAGTTTCCACCTGCCGCTCGCTGTCTCATTTCAGTTTGCTTAATTTGTATAGGGGCACGGTTCGGTGGGGTGGTGTAATTTTAAGTGTTTACCGTAGCCTGGACGAAAAGTCGATAAGTGTTAGAACCTGGAACGCCTGCACAAACACATGGGATATCTCTGGCGGCGAGAGGAAAAAAAAACCCCACAGTTCACGTGCGAGGGGCGAAGCACAGGTGCTCCGTAAATTCACCGACCACGTGTAGCTCAGACAAAGGCGACAACTGCACGCTG
>NQII01004491.1:47692-59464 GCA_002778355.1 Clitarchus hookeri
CATTTCTTCTCCAAATCCAACAACACAGCACCCTCTTATTTCCTTTCGCCCGCTTCCAAAGGAGAGAACGCACGACTCGTGATAGTGAATTCCAGAGGGGTGTGCGAGGGTGCGGCTGTGTGATTGATGCACGCTTTATCTTAAATCGATAGACAAATATTTTTTTGTAATAAAGCGGTGAGAGTGAAGTGTAGGGGTGGTGACGGGAGGAAGCCGAGGGGGGCTGGGGTTGGGGAATAGTGTTTTGTACCGCCGTGTCGTGGTTCGCTATCGGGCAATCCACCCTTCACTTTCAGGGCTGAGTAATCCCTCGCGGTTCCCCGCTTCTCTCGCAGTCAACCTCTCGAAAACTGCCGATAGCTTGCGTGCTGTGCATACCAAGTATATTTTTCACTCTTATATTCACTCCAGCGTAACGTTTTTTTCATTCCCTTACTGTAAATTTCCTCCAGTAGCAGTTTTCGAAGATATCTTTCTGCACTACAAATTGCGCCAGTAATACAACAAATTTCTACGACAAATATTTATTTCACACAGGCTAGTTATTGCACAGTATCACGCTAAGTAATTTTTTTATACTAATTATCACGGTTTTGTTTTAATACCGAGTAACATATAACTTCTAGACTCATCTCCTAAATTTTTGAACTCTTAAAAAAAACAGTGAGCATATTAGAAAAAATCCTGAAAACGACATTCATATTTTATTAATTTATTATTATTTTTAAAAATGTATACATACCTGTTTGTAGTGAGAGAATGTAAGTTAAATGTATGTGAACTTTCATCGTTACTGTTGCATTACAATATCACAGTTGATGTTCAAAAGTTAGTCTGGTGATTTCGCCTCATTTTTAACAAAAATTATCTCCCGATCATCAAGACATCATTTTTATATTCCTGAGCGCAAGAGCTCAAAAAATTAACTGGAAAGTTTAAAAAATTTTGTTCGAAGCGACAGCCACGATCTGTACGAATGGTTTGATGTGGCGTGTATATTCGCTGATCGACTGGCGTGATGCTCTGAGAACAGGCCTTGAGTCTGATTGGCTACCGCGTGCCGAGAAAGTTTCCCCTATTGGCTAGGTTGCCGGCTGGCAACTACGTTACCACGCGGTGATTGGTGAACGGCGCTTCGCCATGTTGCCGGCCAGTGACGTCATTTTGCTGGCGTGTGCAGCCGGAGTTGCCGGCACAAGCGGCTATCTGACTTAAGTATCATGTGGTACAGACTCAGTATCTAAGTATATCAATATCTAACATAAGATAGGATAATTAAATTGAATATAAATTGTTATATACAATTAATCCCTTACTTTTTTCATTTAAAAATATTTACTTATAATTAAATATTTTTAACAGGTAATTATCTATATTAAATTAAATTCTTATTGTATATCATGATATATCTGATTAATATAATATAAGATCCTTTTAAGGGGGTAGGTTTTACTATGCTATTATTCTTAATTTAAAGATGTTGATTGATTAATTAAGAAATCTTAATTTATTATGTTGTTGTGTAACTATAAAAATGTGTATTCGTATTCGTTAATAAGTCATATGTTCAAGGCAAATAACCGAAGAAATATTGACATACTTTTTAAATGTTTCCTGAAAGCTTAAATAAGCCACAAATTGAGAATGTAATATTCGAGTAAGGTGCCTCGGCGTTTGGTCCAGGCTGCCTTGTTTCTTGTCTTGTTCTCCGCCAGGCCCGCCCTGGCCGGCGAAGGGCTCTCGAACAGGCGACACGAGTGCCCTTTGCCCTTCCCGTCCCTCGGCGACCCTCGCCCGCTTCACAACTCCCCGTAGAAAAAACTCGCCGCCTCCAGCCGACGTTAATTGGCGCGAGATAAACGCCGCGTGGAGGGCCGGCGCCTCTGTCAAAACGCGCGTTACGTCGGCGTAGAAACGTCTAACTGCTGCATGAACGCTCTCAACACAGTTGACAACGTACAGCAGAAACAGTCAGATCAACCATTTATCTACTGCTCGACTACATATGTTCTCCTTGATGCCTAGCATTAGGGCCAGTGACTTTTCGCGTAAAAATCGGAGTACACAGTAGACTTCAATATTATATACACACCTCAGCTGTTGTCATACCTCCATTGGCTGCTGGTGCCGTGTCCGTCTTTGACCAAGCCACTAAGGACTAAGCAACTCCAACTTCGACCCTTCGTGATTCGTGCGCAAACGGTTAACATGTGCCAGAGCATTTTTTAGCCAATCAAAAAATCTGGACGACCCTACGGTGCTTTGGACTGTATCTTGTCTCGAAATCTTTTCGCGAAATATCACTGCCCCTACCTATCATTTATTAATTTACCTATTACACTCGTGACAAAGTAATGGCACGAGACACTGAAAGAAAATATAAAACCATAAACTATTTGGTTGATGCTTACTACGGAGAAATTTTGTTGTTGCTAAGAAACAGACTGTAATGCACAATACCTAGGGGCAGTGATATTTCGCGAAAAGATTTCGAGACAAGATACAGTCCAAAGCACCGTAGGGTCGTCCAGAATTTTTGATTGGCTAAAAAATGCTGTGGCACATGTTAACCGTTTGCGCACGAATCACGTAGGTTCAGTGTCGGAGTTACTTAATCCTGAGTGGCTTGGTCGAAGACGGACACGGCACCAGCAGTCAATGGAGGTATAACAACAGCTGAGGTGTGTATATAATATTGAAATCTACTGTGTGCTCCGATTTTTACGCGAAATGCCACTGGCTCCGTCTATAGCTGCGTGTGTCGGGGAGCAACATTGCCGAGGCGGCACGAAAAGTTCCGCACTATTACAACACCAAAACGTTTGCTGAGGAACCAGATGTATTCAAATCCTAGACATTCAAGCATATCACTAGAGACAGGTGTTTTTTCGCGAAAAGTTTTCAAGACCAGGTGTTCTCCAAAACTCTTTTGTTCATATGTGTTTTCGTGGTTGGATGATTTTAAACGTCACGTTCCTCAAGTGTCTGTCTGCGAATCACGGACGTTCAGTATCGGAGTACTTTATTCTGATTGGCCCAGTCAAATAAGAACATATTTTCTCACGTAGACGCGCAGTAAACAACCAAAGGAAGTTGTGGTTGTGAAAGTAGGATAATGAAGTCTAGCATGAACATATATATTTTCGCGAAATACACCTGTCCCTATCTATCACTGTACAAAAAAAAAATTCTGGTAAAATCCCTTTAAAAGTAAGGAAATAAATAACACTTACATGTAAAGTAAGTTTAGCTCTTAAATGTAGAGTAAATTTGCATAACAAGTAACGTATTATTCCCTAATCGTATGGAAAAGTACTTTACAAAAGTGTGGGAAAATCCGTATAAGTAAGAGAAAATTAACTTTATTGTATAATAAAATTATATTTAACACTAATTGGAAGTATTGGTACAGTTGTTTATATTATTATTACCTACTTTCTCAGATGAATAATAGCCGAAAGCACAATTCTAAAATCCTCGACACTTGCCGGACGCGAACTGTGGTTCTCTACCTCGGGAGGCCTGTGCGGTATCCATTATACTATGACGAAAATATACCCGAGTTAGTGATTATTAGTATAATAATAGAATCCACCACAAAAAAAAATTAATTTCAATTACCTGCAGAAATTTTAATTTAAATAACTATACAAGTTTTCCCTACAATATTTCTTAACGTTAGCATGAACATTCCCGCCATTCTAATAGCCACTTGGTAAATTAGTTATTCCTGGAACTGTTATAATAATATTATTTTGTGTGACAGATTGTTTATTAAGTTTTGTGCGGTACAAAGCAAAGTCTGTGTAAAATTGATTTAGTTTCGTTATTAGTGCTTTGAAGTCAATACCTTTCCACGTCTTTTAATAATTCCCTTTACATAAAAATTACCTGGGTATAGATAAAAGTNACAAGATACAGTCCAAAGCACCGTAGGGTCGTCCAGAATTTTTGATTGGCTAAAAAATGCTGTGGCACATGTTAAACGTTTGCGCACGAATCACGAAGGTTCAGTGTCGGAGTTACTTAGTGGGCTCACCGAACCAGCTTCTGCGACACGGCACCAGCAGCCAATGGAGGTATGACAACAGCTGAGGTGTGTATATCGTATTGAAGTATACTGTGTGCTCCGATTTTTACGCGAAAAGTCACTGGCTCCGTCTATAGCTGCGTGTGTCGGGGAGCAACATTGCCGAGGCGGCACGAAAAGTTCCGCACTATTACANCACTGGCTCCGTCTATAGCTGCGTGTGTCGGGGAGCAACATTGCCGAGGCGGCACGAAAAGTTCCGCACTATTACAACACCAAAACGTTTGCTGAGGAACCAGATGTATTCAAATCCTAGACATTCAAGCATATCACTAGAGACAGGTGTTTTTTCGCGAAAAGTTTTCAAGACCAGGTGTTCTCCAAAACTCTTTTGTTCATATGTGTTTTCGTGGTTGGATGATTTTAAATGTCACGTTCCTCAAGTGTCTGTCTGCGAATCACGGACGTTCAGTATCGGAGTACTTTATTCTGATTGGCCCAGTCAAATAAGAACATATTTTCTCACGTAGACGCGCAGTAAACAACCAAAGGAAGTTGTGGTTGTGAAAGTAGGATAATGAAGTCTAGCATGAACATATATATTTTCGCGAAATACACCTGTCCCTATCTATCACTGTACAAAAANGTAGGATAATGAAGTCTAGCATGAACATATATATTTTCGCGAAATACACCTGTCCCTATCTATCACTGTACAAAATAATTCTGGTAAAATTCCTTTAAAAGCAAGGAAATAAATAACACTTACATGTAAGGTAAGTTTAGCTCTTAAATGTAGAGTAAATTTGCATAGCAAGTAACGTACTATTCCCTAATCGTATGGAAAAGTACTTTACAAAAGTGTGGGAAAATCCGTATAAGTAAGAGAAAATTAACTTTATTGTATAATAAAATTTTATTTAACACTAATTGGAAGTATTGGTACAGTTGTTTATATTATTATTACCTACTTTCTCAGATGAATAATAGCCGAAAGCACAATTCTAAAATCCTCGACACTTGCCGGACGCGAACTGTGGTTCTCTACCTCGGGAGGCCTGTGCGGTATCCATTATACTATGACGAAAATATACCCGAGTTAGTGATTATTAGTATAATAATAGAATCCACCACAAAAAAAAATTAATTTCAATTACCTGCAGAAATTTTAATTTAAATAACTATACAAGTTTTCCCTACAATATTTCTTAACGTTAGCATGAACATTCCCGCCATTCTAATAGCCACTTGGTAAATTAGTTATTCCTGGAACTGTTATAATAATATTATTTTGTGTGACAGATTGTTTATTAAGTTTTGTGCGGTACAAAGCAAAGTCTGTGTAGAATTGATTTAGTTTCGTTATTATTGCTTTGAAGTCAATACCTTTCCACGTCTTTTAATAATTCCCTTTACATAAAAATTACCTGGGTATAGATAAAAGTNTGCTTTGAAGTCAATACCTTTCCACGTCTTTTAATAATTCCCTTTACATAAAAATTACCTGGGTATAGATAAAAGTGCATATTAATATTTGAACAACGGAACAAAAAGCTAGGTATCCGTTTTCCACAGTCTCTTGCGAATTTTATTATTATTATTATTTTCACTAACTTTTCATTTGTAATTATTCGATAATAGTATTTTACAGATTTTATTCCTTAATACTAATCTTTATTGCTTAGAATTATGCCTGCGCTAACGAAGAAGCTATCCAACATGGCACCTCGTTTTGTTTCTTCCTCCCGCCCAGCTGTCGAAACAATACTGAGGAGATACACACGTCGTAAGGTAATTGTCCCATCCATGTATGGGGTTTTCCACTNCCAGCTGTCGAAACAATACTGAGGAGATACACACGTCGTAAGGTAATTGTCCCATCCATGTATGGGGTTTTCCACGGCCATGTAAGTGAATTTTACTCCAGAGTGCGGTAATTCTACTCTACATGTAAAGAACAATACGTTTCCCAAAAAAGNGCCATGTAAGTGAATTTTACTCCAGAGTGCGGTAATTCTACTCTACATGTAAAGAACAATACGTTTCCCAAAAAAGTTTACTAATATTACCTTACAATTGTCAGGTAATTTTCCCAATATTTTTTACACAATAAACGTTAACAAAAATCATTATTTTAGAGATATTTCACGTCCGAATACTAGTTTTAGTTTTTACTTTCCGTCTTTAATGTTTTTTTTNAAAATCATTATTTTAGAGATATTTCACGTCCGAATACTAGTTTTAGTTTTTACTTTCCGTCTTTAATGTTTTTTTTAAATAGATAAAACGTGTTATTAGGAGTTTTTACAATCATTTTAAGGCACGAAACTTCGGCACAGGCTGTTTATTTTGTCTTTACTTTTAAACTATAAAANTTACAATCATTTTAAGGCACGAAACTTCGGCACAGGCTGTTTATTTTGTCTTTACTTTTAAACTATAAAATTATTATGTCACTACTGAAAGTCAGACAGGGGGGAAGTGGCGAGGGGAAGACTGCACGCCAGTTCAGTGTCTAGCGCGTAAAGCGACCAGACATTCGAGACGTGCACTGAAGTCGACCTTAGCGCTCCCACGTTTCTATGCCTCGGACATGCAAAATATCTGCAGTGAAACGGTGGCCTTAAATGCGAAAGTCTGACGTAGAAAAACAGCAGGAGTTCAGTAATTGAGTTGGAATACCGTTGGGCTGATAAGAGTTTTGTTAGTACCCATTCGAATATCTTTTGCCGAATTTAAAAAATTGTTTTACTTGTTCGTGAGCGTTGTCAAATCCACTGAACAAAATAAAACACAGCTTATTTACTAATATTGTTTCACAAATCAATGGTAAGGGCGAAACATCGTGTCCCGTTTATTCCAATAAATGTTTGTAAATTTACGAAAATTGCTGGACAGTAATTCCCCGAAAAATTACACAAATATATTATAACAGCTATTTTAAAAAGTTCTTGAAAACTCCGTGGGCAGTTAAGTAATCAAGCAACATATAAAATTTAAGTTTACAGTAAAGCACCTTCTTGCTCACTTTGAAGATCGGCGTGAATTATGCTCTCAGCGAATCAGAAGTTTCCAGATTAAAACATAAAATTCTGGATGCAAATCTGTATACGGGGTCTCAACGAAGTTATAAATATCCGAGGAAGAATCAAACGCCAACCTCGGAGTGGAGAAAACAGCGACAACGAAAACTGATTTTTTTTCTTTCAAATATTTGAGAGGAAGCTAAAAAAAAGATTGGAACGCAAAGTGCTGACTGTTCGAAATGTTCCTGCAGACTCTCGCCCAACCTTCCTCGTCCTATACCGGATCCGTTATTCCTCAGACCACGACTAATTGAAAGTAGCTAAGCAAAATAAAAACAATTCTGCGAGATTGAAGTAAAGGCAGCACACAGCTTGCCCTTTCCGCGGCGTTAACTGGCAGCTGGGAGGACCATTCTGTATCGCTAGGGCCAGTGACTTTTCGAGTAGAAATCGGAGCACACAGTAGACTTCAATACCATATACACACCTCAGCTGTTGTTATACCTCCATTAGCTGCTGGTGCCGTGTCCGTCTTTGACCGAGACACTCAGGACTAAGTAACTCCGACACTGAACCTTCGTGATTCGTGCGCAAACTGTTAACACGGGCCAGAACATTTGTTAGCCAATCAAAGAAGCTGGACGACCCTACGGTGCTTTGGACTGTATTTTGTCTCGAAATCTTTTCGCGAAATATCACTGCCCCTATGTATCGTTCATTCGAGAATAACTATGTTGTGTGCCTGGCGATGGTAGAAATACCGCCAGGATATATCTATTCCTACTAAAGGCTGTTCACAATTAATTGAGCACTTTTGGACTCAGCCTTCGAAGAACGTCGCTACCCTACCTACGCTGCTCATACCTGCACAAGCACGTTACTTTGCGTGCGCCCAGTAAAGTTAGTTACGACGGAAGCAAGGTAGTCAGTTCCATATCTTACAGTTCTATTAAAAGTATCATGTAAACGTTTGTGNCAGTTCCATATCTTACAGTTCAATTAAAAGTATCATGTAAACGTTTGTGAATACTGAAATGATTTTTTTTTCTTTCAGTTTTGTATCAAGCCCATAACAATGTTAATTTTACGTGTGGCGGAGTGATACACGAAGTNTTTTTTTTTTCTTTCAGTTTTGTATCAAGCCCATAACAATGTTAATTTTACGTGTGGCGGAGTGATACACGAAGTTCACACAAGTAAGCAAGATCTTAAGTACGGCTTCCAAAAGTGTTCAGTTTACCGTGAACAGCCTAAAATGCAAGTTTNCACACAAGTAAGCAAGATCTTAAGTACGGCTTCCAAAAGTGTTCAGTTTACCGTGAACAGCCTAAAATGCAAGTTTGAAGCACAGTTACAGAAAATGTCGTTTTTTCAGACTGTTTAAGTAAATAGGACATAATATCTGAGGAATATTTAATACCCAACAAAAGTTTGAGAAGAGGTGATTCTGGAAGAAACAGAATGGGAAGTTTTTCAGTTAAAATACGAACAGGTTTTTTTTAAAAATTGCTATTAGAAACATTCCCTTTGCTGAGAAATATATTAAAATAAAAACGAGTGGCTAATGGATTAAAACTAGGTTATATTTGCCAGTACGTATTTATCCCTTTTCCCTTAACTGTACAAGAAGATGTGAATATGTAAATTTATGAATTGATTTTAACTGCTTATCATATTTCCCAAGAGATATTTGCTCTAAAAACTAAAAAGACATGGTCCTCTATTTGCTGAACTGACATGTAGTCTTAATCTCGTCGACTCGGCTTGTAGAAATTTTGTAAGTAGAACTTCATCAGGGCTGCAAGAAAGTTGGAAGTAAGCGCGAGTGGAATGTAATTTATGCCCCACGTGGAAAAATACGGGTATAACTAAAACTGTAAAAACTTCAAAAAAAATTCTGTTAAATAATCTTCCATGCCATATCAAACTTTATTTTTTGATGTCCGGTCATAAAGTTTGATTCATAAAGACATACAAAATGGATGGTAGGATTTCTTTGCCTCTCCACCGAACTATTGTCTATTCACGGTTTCTTCACGCTTTTTGATTCAAACCTTTGAAAAATAACCTCACGTATGTCGTGCTCGGTTGTATCCTAAATATGTCATGTATGCCAAGTGTTGTATTTTGTCGTTATATAAAAGTATCTTATTTCTTGTTAAATTGAACTTTCATTTATATTTTATCTATAAATTACAATATTTCATTTATAATATATACTAATAAAAACCGGACGAAAATAGGTGTGTTGGTAATGCCTAGTAAGAAATAGTTACCAAGGAAAAATTACATTGCACTGAGTGCGCACGAATGCGGTGCGTTGGCCCTCTGGTGTAATTTTCTAAGCTTTATCTGCGTGAGGCGGAGGAATATCCTGGAAGTAAAACTTCAAGGGGGGAAGGGTGGCCTTCAGAAAGTGTTACGTAACAACGAATGGACTATATCAGCTGGAAGAGATGTTTGCTTCACAGCACAACACAGAGCTGGGAGGTTTGCAGTTACGGCGAGGTATTTTTGTCTGAAGTGCATAATTAACGGTACTCTACAGTGGGGAGGAGAGTGACGCCTCGCGGCAGACGCTACAGGGCCGAGCCCCTCCTCCTGTCGACGTAACGGAGATCGATCGACGAACGGCGGGGGAGGGGGGAGATGGAGCCCGGGCAGGTGAGGGATCGCGAACGGCGAAGGCGCCACACGGCGCGAGGAGAAAGGGAGAGAGCTAATCTGCGTGCGCGGCTGGCGGGCGAAGCAGCCCCTCACCGGGTTATTACCTCCCGCGATACCGACTCCTCTAAACCGGCCCCCCCTACCCTATCCCTTTCTAGCGCACACACGTCTTCGCGTCTCCCGCCACGTGTTCACAAACACGCATATATACCGCGTGCCGGGGAAGAGCTATCACACTGCGACTTCCCGCGAAAATACAAAGTGGAAAGCGGAGGGATTCAGGCGGCTCTTAACATCGAGGTCTTGAGAGACGACGAGGATGAAGTGAGGTGAGTATGGAGGAGCGCCGGAATGCAAGGGCAGGGGAAACGGGAGATCCCCGAGAAAACCCGCCGACCAGTGGCGGTAAAGACACATTTGTGTATACCACAGGAAAGTGTTAGAACGTCCTACCTTTTTTTTTTTAAGTACTAACGAAACTTAAAGTAACAAAGTAACAAGTCCCTTACGTCATCGACATAATGGTTTTGACATTTCGAATACGTGAATTACTTCACAGCAAATAATGCTGCAGAACTATTGTAACGACATTGCAAGGTTATCATTGTCGTTAATGAATAGATAAAAAGAAAATTTTGCTTGCGGCAAACGCACTTTGCAGTGGTTCATATTTAATTGAAACTTTCTTTGGGGCAACTTGTCATGATTTGCACAAAATAAAGTGTTTTAAATGCAGTACCGCAAGTTGAGTTAAACATCAAGGACTAGGCTTTTTTATTTGAGAATATTACTGTTAGTATGGTTAGATGCAAATTTTGAAACTAAATCATTTTTGATTGTGACAGGAAAATAATCCAAAGCCAAAAAAATAAAGTTATATTATCGAATAGCTCTACTCAGACAGAATTACTATTGAGAGAAAAATATGTGTTATGACTGCCGAAAAAAAAGCTAGGAAGAATAGTGTAGGGGAAATGTCAGGAACTAAAACCGCAAGTCTTAAGATAATATTTCGACAACACTGGGTGTTATCTTGGTAGACAAAAGGGTCATCTACGTGCCCGTTGTCCCAAGCGGTTGAAACGTGGAGGCATCAACAAAATATCACAAATTATACTTTCGAGCGGAAGCATGGCCGTCGGTCCAGTTAAATTAAATTGAAGCAACAGCGCTTATTAACTATGGAGCATCTTGTTCACTCATAACTAATGAATAATGCAATTAAATATTTAGGAGTCGTTCTAAAAAATAAATTAAAATTGGAAAGAGAAAAACTTCGGGTTTTCTACATGTGGCGGCAAATCGCTATTTAAAATAAAAATTTGGGAAAATTTCTTGTGAAACCTCGCCTAAAGCACAAGCAGCTAAAACCAGAACTTGCTGATGAGGTTACTATAGTCAGTTCACGACTGGAAGAGACTTTTGAAAATCAACCTTTGAAAAAACACCCTAGCCGTTAGCTACATGCATATAACATTACAAGCAGCGGCGAGCGCGGATACAGTTAGGCCGTCAGGTTGCCAGCACAAAGAGAGTAAATAGTTCTAAAGTTTTAACGTAATTGTTAATTTATCGCTTACAAATGGTTGTCGAAAAGAATTTTATCGTATTATGCCAATTATTAATGACGTGATGCTAACGTATTTAGATTTCAACGTCTTTTGGATAGTTACACAATCCCGCTCAAGGCGAAAGTAGAGCGGCCATTTGTTGACTAACCAGTATTCCTTGTGTTGTTTACTGGGTGTGGTCGACACACGTGCCAGAGAATTTGTGGGATTCTTGTTTAACCTATAACAATTCATTTATCGGTTGTTTTTTTTTACTAATATCCGCTCTTTATTATTTGGTTTTTCATAACGTATGATTTTAATTTGTGATAACTTTCTCGTACAGATTCCTTTTGCTTCAGTAACCTGTATAAGAGATTACTCGTAGTGCGTTCTAACGTGTTTAATATTTTTAAAATTTATTTCAGGTTTGCTTAAAATTTAATTTACTGTATTTTACGTTGTATGTTGCGGTAGTTTTTGTGTGCAGTCATGAGTT
>NQII01004491.1:75445-86377 GCA_002778355.1 Clitarchus hookeri
ATATGCGTCCTCTCGGCCTTTCTCACCCCCGCCGCGACGCTGTAGCAGCGGGCCCGTCCCGGACTGCGCCCTCGCCCCCCTCCCCTCGCACGCACGACGCCGCTACTGCCGTACACTACCTCGTGAGCTCATAACCACACTATTCCACTAAACTTGGTCATCTCTACTACATCTTTCATTACTTCATACAACGTTACTGTATTGCTGCAGAAATAAATACATACTATCTTGGGACATCGTAGTGGATGAAAAGATGAAGTGAAAAATGCAGAAAATGTGTGTATGCCTGTGTATGTGGTGCGCTTGCCCGTGTGTGAGTTGTACGCAGTTTTCTTCTTCCACTTTACTTATTCCGCCATTTTCCGATCTTTGTCTAAAAAATATAATTACGTACTTTAAACTCATTTCAGATTACTAATGTAAAAAATGTTTGTTGACAAATTGTTTGTGAATAATCGTAATAAACTGGCTCGCAACTTTAAGTTTAGCAGTTTCCCTGTTTGAGGGTTACTCGAGCAGTTCTAATTGGATGATTTTATATTTTGATCATTTATTCTCTTAACTTTGAGTAGTATGTTATTGTCTGCCTCATGTAAGTTGGCGAGATTCTGACAGTTGGACGAAAGTAGCGCCAATGTTTACTTTTCGTTTATGTATCCTTTCGTTATCAGCTGGTGCGTCAAGTGGAGGCTGTTTCTTTTTATCAACACGCTGTCAGCTAATCCACTTGCCATTGTACTGTAATGCTAAACAAACTTTAAGATATTTTAGACTGACATTTCTCTAAAAAAAAATTAGTAGGTTATAAAAGTAAAAATATAAAACCTTGAAAAAAATTTAATATTTGCTAACTCTTTTTTCATTTGTCCGAGACAATGAATGTGGGTTAACATTTTCGAAACGTTAGCTGTATCTATTATCACACTTTGGACGTTATAGCGACTATATTCGAGTTGGAAATATGTGACGTGGAATAACGTTAGAATTGCTTAAAAACTATTCAAGCGTGTCTCTCTTTCTTCGGAAACAAGGAAATGGGTTTTAGGGAGAACATTATGGCGTATAATTTACGTAGACGAACGATTACCGGCCGAATATAAATTACTAGTACTCAAAATCACTGTACACAAAATATATGCTACTTTAAAAATTATGCAGAGCTCGTGGAAAAATATAACTATTGGTATATGTTCGTAAATTAGTTAGCATGAAAGCTTTCTTCTCTGGCTGGTAATGCTTCGGGAAAGAGCAGATAGATGGCGCGCACGGCATGGTAGAGCGAGGTTTGAGCCTTTTACATTGCTCAATAGATAGCATATTTTTAGAAGTTGAATGTTCTTCTATTACTGGCTCGGAACGACACGAATTTGGAATATATTTCGTCAAATTATTAGAAAAAATAATTAAACAATGCCATGCAATATTTCTGTATGCTTTTGGAATTAATATCAAGCACATATGGAAAGCATGGATGGAGTGTGGGGATGCAACGACGTAAAAAAATAACTCTTCAAGGTTTTGTAGTTGCGTTTCCTTTGGATACGGATCATTTTATTGTGCATTTCATTTTGAACACCTATAAATGACTACTTCATTACGAAGTTTAGTTCGTAACTCTAACAATCGCTGTTTTGTGACCACGTAAAATAAAATGTATTAATTAATATGGGAACCCTTTCTTGTCGCTTATTTTCAGCTTGTCTGATGTGCGTCGGCAGTGCACTCAGAATAGCCAACGTAATATTAACTTTTGTTTGTTCGTGCATCAGCTNTGTGCGTCGGCAGTGCACTCAGAATAGCCAACGTAATATTAACTTTTGTTTGTTCGTGCATCAGCTGATACAAGACTTTGTAAATTGCACTTTGCTTATTTCGTATACGTCAAGTTGCCACTAACTGACTGTCAGAATCTCGCCAACTTATATGAGACGGACCATATATTAGCGGAAATGCTTAGATTTTTATGTACGTGAAACGCAAGAACTATGAAAATTGTTTTTTTCACCTGTGACTGCGCAAAATCTGTAGGCCTACAAGTTAACACCGCAAACTGAAGATGGTTTTGAAGACACAAAGAGTAGGACATATTTTGTCTTTTAACCCCGTTAAGGACGGGGCAACAATGTCGAGGACATGTCTAATTACAGCTGCTCTAAAGAAATCTTAACCGTGAACATGGTGAGAAACGACTTTCTCGACGCTATCAACGAATAAAACTACCGGCAAAGATAACACGGTGTCCTAACATCCATTACGTATGTTTTGTTTTTTCACTTTAGCGCAGGACTTTGTTTAATTTGCTGGTCCGGATTTTCGGACTGCATACGAATAAAAGAAATGACGATTTCGCACCCGATTCCAGAACTACACATTTTGCTCTCAAGGATTTTGTTTCAGAGTAACTTTTCGAGCATTGGTCTGATGGCCATTCCGTTTTTATCAAATTGATACAAATTATGTCACCATATCTTAAACAATAACTATGATAAAATCGTAAAAATTACAAATACACATAACAATTAAATGAGTTTATTTTTAATTTGCCGTAGCTGTATGTAGAAAAACCGGCGAGTCTTTGTACCACGCTGTTCGCAAATAAGTGGCTGTTTTCATACCTTATAGACCTACGACTTGGTTTTGGAATGGAGAGATCACATATTTGCCAACGATTCACAAATCTCTCAGTCCTGACCTTCTAGAAACGTAGGTCTCGGTGAGACAAAGAAGCACGTGGAGAAAGTTTATGCCTGTTATCCCTAATATTGAACACTCTGTTCTTCAGGAAGTGATTTAGATGCACAAATATGTGGTAGGCTGAAGGTGCTTAGTCAGAGGAATACGGAGGACACGGGATTATTTCACAGGCCTACCAAGTCCCTCAGCTTGTTTTTTTTTTTNTGCTTAGTCAGAGGAATACGGAGGACACGGGATTATTTCACAGGCCTACCAAGTCCCTCAGCTTGTTTTTTTTTTCGTCTGGGATTTATCGTTGCCTGCCAAAAGTAGCTCTTTTCTTGCTGTTATTTGTACAACGGCCAGTGCATCTGGGCAACTTCGACGCAGATAAAGACTGCGGCAATGGTTTCACCAGCAGCGGTGGACTTACAACTACAACACGCGACTGCTGTCTCCCACAGTAACAGAAAAATACTTGCGCCTAGTTTTGGAAAGTGTTTGAGGGTTTTATTGACGTTCAACGAATGTCCACTTTTCNTAACAGAAAAATACTTGCGCCTAGTTTTGGAAAGTGTTTGAGGGTTTTATTGACGTTCAACGAATGTCCACTTTTCCTGCGACCATCTTACAGGTATAGGCTGCTCACGGTAAAGTGAGCACTTTCGAGACTCTAGTTACTTTTCTTCTTTCAGCCGTTGTTTTGATAGATTTACGGCCTTTCTAAATAATATATTTCCATGTGAGTAATAAGCACAGTGTGTATATTCCACATCTCTCGGAAGTTAACGTCTAAGGCTGCAATAAAATACATTTATTGACTATTATTCCAAATGAGAGGGGTTTCAAAAGTGCTCACTTTACCGCGCGAATAGCCAATAATGGGGTAGGTTATTGCAGTTTTCTACTCACCGCTGTTTGCGACGCTCCGCTATGCAGCTGCCCATTTTACGTCGACCATATGTACTATTCCAGTGTGCAGTACATGGTCGGGAATGTTTGAACTGGGAACGTTGAACTGCCTTGACGGCGGTGCGTGGATTCGCCTCCACGCACGCCTTTGAAGCGTTGTTATTCGCCTTTGATCTGACTGACTTCCTCGCCTGGAAGACTGGTCGAACCAGCGTAGCGATGCGCTCGCCGCTCGCTCGCGTGTTGCGTCCACGCACCGTGTTCTCACCGTGTTACCGCACTTTCTCGTCGCCCAGTTTCCACGCGCGAAACAAAACTACCTGCAAATCACGCTGTTCCCGCGCGTTACACAGACAACTCTAGCACTTCACTACGACACCTGTCGAGTCTTCCTGCTGTCGTGGTCTCTNTGTTCCCGCGCGTTACACAGACAACTCTAGCACTTCACTACGACACCTGTCGAGTCTTCCTGCTGTCGTGGTCTCTAACTATTACTAGGCCTACTCTTGCTTTCGCGCGAAGGCAGGAAGAGTTCAATACGGCGAGTTTCCATTTCAGGCATTTATTTTCCAACTTCTTGATATTTGTAGCTACTACGGAACAATGTAAATACGCTATAGCCAAAGAAGTTGTTTGCCTTCACAAGAAAAGACTAGACTTCACAAAAATTTTAAAAACAAAACGTAATTTTTACAGAACTGCCTACCTACTGTACTATATAACCAAACATGCAGTTCTTTGGGGGGAGGGGTGGACGTCCATAATCTTACATATATATATATATATATATATATATATATATACACACACATATATACATATACACACACACGTCGTTTAGCGAAGGGCACTCACACAAAGCTGGGCACTAAAAAATACAGATGAGTGACAAACCGTAGTTGATATCACCAAGGGATTTAGGTAATTTTCGATGGTAACAGTAAACTTGGTTTGTATCGTACTGTTTTTTTTTTAAACCAAAATGTCACGAACATCTCATATAAATGAATGTTTTGCTGAGAGGCGCGGGGGACGAACTACAGTGGGTAGGTAGTTGACTAGGTGCCGCCTGGACCCCGGGGAGGCGCGAAACGCTCGGCGGAGAGATAAATCTCTCTGCGGACGGAGGGTGGAGCGAGGTGACGAGTAAACACGCTCGCCTTACGCGCTCCGCAAGGTCGACCACTCGTCACTCCGGTGAACAAAAAAAAAACCCTCCCGACCTACAGACCCGGTCTCCCCCCGCCTTCACTCGTCGCCTAACAAAAAAAACTGGCTTACAAACGTGAACATTCGTGCGTGCGTTCAACCCGCGAAGAACACACACGCGAGTGACGACGCGCTGATGGTACTTGGTTTGATAACTTTTACTGCTACTTAAATTATTTCCCAACACTTTCCCAAGGCAGTTTGATAGTTTCGCGGCCCACTCACGCATTCCGCGAACAAACGAGTTTGGATTAGATCCACAAAGAAGAAGTTTTTACAATTTGAATATCTTGCGTGATAACTGCCTAAAAATTGTACTTTCATTCAAATCCTTCCTTTTCATTTTGCAGAGCTTAATACGATTTATTTATGCATATATAATGCTGTGCCCCTGATGACCACGAGAAAAACAAAGCGATAGTGGTAGATCTTCTCCTCTCATTTCCATTCACCTTCCGATGTAGGGTAAACAGAATTATTTTGGTGATATTTTACATATTTTATACATAATTCTAAGCTGTAATTAACAAAAACCTTTTTGGACTATAGGTTATCTTGGTGTACTCTTTTGTCATTATGTAAATGGCTTATTACAACATTCATACACTTGGTTATGGATATTAAAACAAACAGTTTTATAATTTTAAATTCTTGTGATGTATGCTGGTGATAGGCAGATACCACCTGAAAAATTCGCGAGTAAAATTGCCTGTAGGCTATACTACATTGTCGTACGTAAAATCATACAAATATCACTGTTCATTTGTTGCTTGTTGTATTAGCGGGAGAAGGCGATTTGGTCTGCATTTTATTGTGTGTTTATTATTGGCTCAGAGTTGTCCAGGAGGTGTAAACTAACGGCTGGACTAATAGCATAAGCAATACAAATGTACGAAGTTTTGAATTCTAGCTTGTCCCGAAATGAAACCACGAATTTTTGAGGTCTCTGGTGATAGGCAGTTGATTTAGTGATACAGGAAAGGCAATTTGGTGACACATATTACAAATGTACTGCATAATATTAAGAGATTATTGAAAGTTTATATGTAAATGTTACAAAAAAAGTAGTTCTACCTTTAAATTGATAAATAAAATAGTAGTAACAACTGCTTTTGAATTGTTAATACGCCAATTTTTATAGGAAATCAACTATAAAACAATTGTTTCTCGTAAGTACAGAATCCAAACCGTAACACCGGACATGCTCACAAGAGCGTGGAACGAGTTTTATTATCGCGTAGATGTCGTTCGGGCCGCTCGTGGTGGCCACATTGAACATTTATGAATATATGGTAAACAAACTTCACGGTTCATTTGATTGGTCAATCAAGGTTGTAGGTTGTTTGGTTTTGATATTATATACCTTCAAAGTTGGGGTATTCATTTATACTCATCCTGTACTAAATGACCAATTCGAACATGGGCTAAGAAGCCGAGTTCGGCCTCGGGGCAACATGACAGGCTTATCCCGGCATGTTGTGAGTTTTCTCCCTCCACGGCGAACATCGTTCCAATCCCTCAGAAGTCAGTCCTGGAGTTTCGCATGCTGGAGACGTGATGGGTGTTGCTGTTTGCCAGCGGCGTGGCTTATCCAAGCAATTATATGTACATCCGCACTTCAGGAGAATGTTGCCATCGTTCATGAACATGAACCTTTCCAGTGTCTCGCCCAGCGGATTAAGACAGTGATTTATGTACACAGAGGGAAATAAAATAGCATTATTATAACTTATTATTTAAATAGATTGAATATGGATAGTACATGTACCATACTTACAAAAATTGAATATCTATTAGAAAAAAAATCTTATAAAGATAACAAAACCCACGAAAACTGAATGAACTTAGGCCTATATTAAAAAATATCCTACAGGTATTCGTAGATATTTTCTGTGTTTACTTCTTCATTTAAGTAGTTTCGTGAATCAACCTTTCATATACAATGATATGCTTCACTGGTAATTATGAATGACTTTTCCGCGAAAAAAAATTGTCACCCAATATTTTGTAACACTGCAGCTTCGTTTTGCGTGGATGAAAACTTTTCTTACGAATCGCAAATGCTTGCGGGCGAATCGCAGTAGTCTTGCCACGTAGCCAGCAAACACACACACACAGACACAGTAAGATCTTTATACATTTACAAACAATTCTCTGGAAACTAGATGCCAAGGCTACTTTTATATCATTACAAGGAAATCAGAGCAAATTTCACGAAATGTTAGTGTGGAATGTGTAAAACTGATGGTGAACATTAACATGCAAGTGCTGTAAACTTCAAATTTATTACAAATATTAATCTATATAAACCATTTTGTAGGCCTATATGTTCCATAAAATAATGTGTTGTAAAGATGCAATATTTTAGTTGAAGTGTTACAAGAAAAATTTTGGTAACTAAGTTTCCATATAATTGTTGTAAAGAGTACAAAACATTTTTTAGCAGTATATAACGACAATATCTGCAGGTGTGCAAACAGGAGGTAGACGTATTCTTCCGCAGTAAATTAACCATTTCTCTCGACGGCCAAACGGGTAGGTGGGTTTTCCTACAAGACCACGGCCGCACAAATGACTGGTAGTAAGACGAGCAACTTGCAGCCAACCTGATAGGGCTCGATAGCTCCTAAATCACCGGCTAACACCTGTCGCGCACGCAACGACAGTTGGAAGTATAAATAAACAGATACGTCAGTTGGCAGGTCCGGAGCCGACGTGATGGCGAGCGGGGAATCATCCATATGCAAGGGGAGAACTGCAACTTCGGTCCGCGGGAGAGACGGGGGAAGCGATTTGTAAATCAACCGCAGAGGTTAATCACGGTCGACGATCGAGCGGGGTGAGTCGTATAAGCACGATTTAATGGACGAGGCGTTAAATCGCGATACGTTGGAGAACAAATACGCCACAAAGATTTTGCAGCACCGGTCTCGCACACAAACAGCGTATTGTTACGAGTTGTGGTCAGGCCCTTAGCTGAGCGGCCTGCCTGATCACACCTTCACTTTTTTATCCAGGACACGGGCCGTGATCACTGGAATTAGTTATGAAATCGCAAATCACAGAAACCCTCTCCACCGGCCAGTAAACGGGGACAACGCAGCCGATATAGGGCAGTGTAGTCCGTGGGCGGTGTCTTTTGTCGTCGGGCCATTGGAACGAGAAGACCACAGAAGATGGGTGTGTCCGGCCGTCGACTTGCGCCATCTTAATCAGCCTCCGGAATCATGAACAAGGTGGGGACTCTCCGATTAGGCTGTACTCAGAACGTGGCTGGTTAAATCTTTATAAAATACTATCATTTAATATTTCAGTATATGTGTATAGTTCCCCCCGTTCATATTCAATTATATTTACATTGAAATAATATTGCACAACCTTAATGTTAAATAAACCTCTTTTATGTAGAGTTCATTACATAACTCTTATCAATAACCTGTTACGCCCCTATATCCCCGTTAAGGATAAATATCAAAATCATAACAGTATGTAGTCTTATATAGTATGGGCGGACTTTTAAAGAATTCAACTTGATCTTACTGCCGTCACCTTAAAGGTGTCGATACGCATAATTTATTTAGCAAATTTTCTCACATATAAATTTTCGTGGAAATCCTTTCCCAAAGTTTTATTTTTGCCGAAAGAATTCATCTCCCTTTTCCCGTCACAGGAGGAAATAATTTAAAATCTCTCCACTCCAGGAGAAGACACTGCAATATGGCAACCGTGTTCAGATATGAGTTGACGTGCGACTGTGTGTTGCAGTGTGTTTGTAATAAGCGTTTTAAAAACAAACTACGTGTAGGCCTACATAATCAGTTTTCACACGAGGATAAATAACACTTCAATTTCGGGGGGAAACAAAACTATCAACATACTACACTTGCTGAAAACGCAATTTTAAATATTTTCACCGCGGCCGAAAATGACATACATAATTCTGGGTGAATAACTACGAAACTATTAAATGGTTCCTATCCTCTGATTGGCTGCGAGAGATCCTAGGAACGAGCCTTGTGTATGATTAGCTTCTGCACGCTGCAAAACGTTCCTTATTGGCCGGGCTGCCGACTGCCGAGCGTCGTTTCGACATTTTTCTAGCCGGCGCGGCGACGCCATTTTGCTGGCGTCTGCGACTGGAGTTCGCGGAAGAAGCGTCTCTTTCTCCTCAGCGTTCTTCAACACACAGCAGCGGTGCTGAGCCTTCATAACAGCCCGCCGTCGAAGATATTGCTTACTGAGGCCGCCGCCGCGTCGTTGGCTGCCTTTATTTCGTCTGCCACTATGACGTCACACATCCAGTGCGTGGCGTGGTTCCCTCTGATTGGTAAGGGCTTCGTTACGTCACTGGCATCTCTAGGTTGTCAGGATAAGAGATTTCCAGAACAGACTGATAGAAAACAACCTACAAATGTAACTGACATTGTGATTTCTGACTGGTCAATATTGGCTAGGAATGTTGTAATATTGTAAGGGTTTATAAGCCGGTTTATACGCTCCATTTAAGAACAACAAAGCGAAGTATTTTTAAAATACCCATCTGGTAAAAAGGAACTTTAGTAAGCCTTCTACAATTCATAATATATCTGTTTTGAGAAAGAATATACTTAGAAATGTTTTGTGTAATCTAAATATAGGTGAATATAAAAAGTTTTTAATTATAGATATGGGTAATTTGAATGATATCGTGTTGAGAGGAAAGGAGAACGAGAAACAGCACAACGCATATTTTTTACCCAATGTAAACGAAGGTTTCGAAAATGCATAAATAAAGTTGTTTCAGGGGGAAACGGACATACGTTAAGAGGTGATAAGTAGTATGGACAATTCTGAAGGTAAAACATTAATAAACACGTGCTTTATTCGCAATGGCGTCCGAGCTACAGCTATGTTACACGGCGTTTGCCATGCTGGCCACTTGAATGCGCACATCACTTGCACTGGATTGTTGTTCGTGGGGCTGGTCGAAGACCGAAGTCTACAGGCGAAAAGCGCAAACAAGGGAGGAATTGCTTGCTCGCGTGTTAAATGCTTGTGTGCACGTAAAATAAGAATGTGGACACCAGCTCCGATTAGCAATACGGCATCTTACTAAGCGGGCTGCAAAATGCATATAAGTTGGCGGTGGCATTCGTGAACACGTGCTATAAAGGGAATTTACACAAACACAACACCTGACGATCGGTTCATTTACTATCACCTGTACAGTTCCCATTCCTGTCAGTTCCACGTAGCTGTATTGGACACCTTTGCAAATAGAGCAGATGTTTATTGATGTTTTACCTTCGGAATGGTCCGTACTATAACCTCTTAAAGTATGCTCGTTTCCCCCTGAAACATCCGGTATAACATAACTTGAGTTGATTTGTCAATTAGTGCTGCGAATATATATATATATATATATATATATATATATATATATACATTGGGTGTTAGTTCCATTGTTGAGGTATAAGTTGAAGACATTTTCCAAGGATGGAGAAACTGGTTGGTGTAACTCGGGATGTTCGGACCTTGGACACTCGCGCCCTCTTAAGTATCCACGTTGTTTCTTATGTAAGGTGCTAACGGTAAACTGAGCAATTTTCAAAGCACTGCTTAAGATATAGATGTATACAAATTGTGTATTCTTCTACCGCATTTAAAATTAATATTCCCATGGGCTTGATCACTTTATAAATACACAGGTCAAGTGAAATTGTGGAGTTATTAGGAAAGAAAATATCTTACAAATTTGCTAATTCTTACATTTACACACGTTAAAAAACACAGATAGAAAAAGAAACCATTTCAATATTGAGAAATGTTAACTTAACTCATGTAATTGAACGTTAAGAGACGTAACTACTTTCTCTCCGTCGGTACCAACTTCACTAAGCGCACGTCAGTCAATCTCCCGTTAAAATATACCTATGCGAGCAGGGGCAGTAACATTTTTTTTCGAAGGCCGATTTCCAAAAGTGCTTAACTAACCGTAAACAGCATATAGTGGTATTGTAAGAAACGTAGTCCCGTGTTGGAACACGTAGAGCGGCCACTGCGCAACTCGCGTTGTCACTCTACGCAGCGGACACGGGCCAGAGCTGCGCAGTGCCGCTCGCCGCCCACTCGGCGGGCCGACAGGTGGCTGTGGCAGCC
>NQII01004491.1:86574-98246 GCA_002778355.1 Clitarchus hookeri
CCATCCGCTCACCGCCCCCGGGGCGCACCGGACCTACTCTCGTCTACCTCAACGTCATTTCCGTTTTCTCCGCCACAAAAGCAAGTCACTGACGCGCGCATCAAGTGCCTCCTCCAGCTTCACACGCCAGCTAAACCTTGGCCAATCAGCGCCTAGGAACCTATACTCGCCAGCCGTCAGCCCGGCCAATCGGGAACCTTCACACCAGCCAATCATACACAGAACCTGTTCCCAGACCCTCGCGCAACCAATCAACGAATGGGTACGCCAATGAACCACCACGCTACTTATTTTGTCTCCGTGCACTATCTGTAGGGCCAGTGACTTTTCGCGTAAAAATCGGAGCACACAGTAGACTTCAATACTATATACACACCTCAGTTGTTGTTATTCCTCCATTGGCTGCTGGTGCCATGTCCGTCTTCGACCAAGCCACTCAGGACTAAGTAACTCCGACACTGAACCTCCGTGATTCGTGCGCAAACGTTAACACGGGCCAGAACATTCTTTAGCCAATCAAAGAAGCTGGACAACCGTACAGTGCTTTGGACTGTATCAAAAAATATTACTGCCCCTTAACTATCTACTTTGAGGTTACGCTCAAGGGCCCGAACTGGCGTGTGGACTTCCCGTCGTACAACATTCGTCATGGGACTTCAAGGCAGTCACATAACTGGCTTTTTAACTGCTTTTGAAATACTGTGTTTTTTTTTTTACGAAACTATTAAACACGCCACTCAGTGTGTTCTCCTGCGCAAACAAAGCGTACGCCAGACGAGGGTAGCGTGGTACTTTCAAGATATTACGCGAGCAGCAGATACTGTTTGGGAGTACTCCAACATCGTTGCACGTTTTCAGACTGCTGTGTCGCAAAACATTTTACCAGAATAAGAGCGAAACTAAGGCAGAAGCATGTATCGTACTCTCGTACACACTGCCTACCGTTAAAATTAAAAATTCACTGCTCAAAGTCCCATAGCTACACGCAGCACGCACTCGGTTCAGCGAAACGTTTTTTTTGATAAGCCGGAATCAGTGACACGAGTCAGTGAAGGGTAATACGTGGACTACTCTTCACTATCCTGTGTGTACACTTGCAACTGCGATATGAACTTCGGCGACCGTGATCTGAGCACTCAGAACATCCGCACCAGGGTCTTCTGCGGTGTCAGGCTATCAATGTCGTTAGAGGTCGCTGCTCGTTAGCGGCGCCCGAACATCAAGAAGTACATTTTTTTAATGTAATTTACACAATTGTTCTTAATTAATGCATAAATTATAAAAATACAAAAACGTTAATTTTTTAAAATGTATTTTATAAAGTATATAGAAGAGATTCGTGGATTTTCTTGCAGACTTAGATCTTGCATATTACTTATTTGCCGTACTCACGTTTCAAACCAAACAAAGTTGGGACAAGACATTTTTTTTTTTTTTGGTACTCCGAAGAACTGGAGGTACGAGGAATTCACGTGAGTCTGGTCCATTTTGAGCACACGGGTTGGTGTAGAGCATCTGACTGTATTAAGGTAAAAGTAAAGTGCATCTCCTTATAGTGATGCAACCAGCTACACAGTAAATGCACAACTTGTATTAACGGACAGCTATAGAGCTCGCCTCTGAGCAAACACATTGCGCTGCGGACGAACACTGCTGCTGGTTAAAACAAACCGAAGGAGGGGATACACGGGGACATCACCTGCCTCTCGCAGCTAGCAGACCACCAGTAGAAAACTTTCCAAGGGTATGCAACTGGAGGAGGGGGGAGGGGGATCGAGCGAGAGAGAGAGAGAGAGAGAGAGAGAGAGAGAGAGAGGTGGGTATAGTGTCTGGATAGGGCAGATACATGTTTTCGCCATAGCTCAGCTGCCTGTGGGTACGCGCAAAATGTCTTCCAAACGACAGCACGACGTATGTGCTAAGTACCTTTGAACAGTCCGCCGTACCGACGAACAGCGACAGGCGGCGCGTCATAAAAATTAATAAACTTTCCTTGTAATAGCGTGAAACAGAGGAGGGGACAAAACTTGCAAGCAGTCACCACTGACTCAATCGTACAGGCACCGGAGGAGAGTTGTCGGAGAGTTGCCAGGGAACCGGTAACGGACCTCCCACCTGGAGCCATTCCCTGCAGCTCTGGTCGAGAGGCGCGGGCGATAAGGTCGACTCTGCCAGGCGCGTCAAGTGCTCCATCGTCGCTACGCTCAAGGTTCTAAACTGGCTCGCAGCGTTCTCGTCGTGCTGTAACGCACGGGACTTTAAACGGCGGCTCTTTATCTTTTTATTGTTAGAAAGTCGGTGGCAAGTTTCGATACTTTTGTACGGAGGGGCAGCGGTGGCGTAGTGGCCAGGGCGCTCGCCTCCCACCACGGCGATCCGGGTTCGATCCCCGGCGGGCTCACTCCCGGATTTTCGCATGCGGGAATCATGCTGGACGATGCCGCTTGCCGGCGGGTTTTCTCGGGGTACTCCAGTTTCCCCCGCCATCGCATTCCAGCGTCGCTCCATTCAAGGGTTTCATTTCTGTCATGCTCGGGGATGTCGGTCACCTACGGGTCCCAGCTGGAAATACCGTCACTCGGAGGGTGTTGCCTTGCCCTGGGTGCACTCCCCACACGCAATTATTATTATTATACTTTTGTACGTACGGTATCTGACCCGTATATTTTGAGATATAGAACTCTGTAAAAGCTCACTATGGCCATGTTAAGAGAGCTCCTAAATGGTAGTCTTGAAGGCCATCGGCAGGCCTCGTCTGAAGTGTGTGTTCTTTCCGAGGATGAGCACATTGGGCGCATGTTACATCGGGTTTCAAAGACGGCGACGCCGTTGAAGCGCCAGCTGAGCGGGCTCTGTTCGCACGCGCCCGAGGGACTGTCTCGGCTTCCGAGCTTTCACGTCGCTGGAGAACTCCCTCGTGTATCCTACGCAATTAGAAGAAGAATTTCGTTTTTTTTTTGCTTGCTCGCGGCACTTCGCGGTCCGCCGATCCGGTGGACCACTCACGTTTGCGTACAGTTCTCACCAAGTCCGCTCCCTTCGCAACATATCCATCGACAGTTACGTAAGACGGGAGAATGTTCCGCCACAGCATAGTTGAGTGTCCAGAAGCGGAGCTGCCGCGTGCGTCCTGAGTCAGAAAAACGATCGCTTCGCTTTCCAGGCGCGAGGCAAGCGGAACCAGAACAGTAAGAAGTTACACGGTTAGCCAAAGGCCGGTCACGCAGTTCTTATCATCCCAGAAACCGTGTATTTTCTGCGTAATGACATTCTTTAATTCGACCTTTTGTTTTATCTTGAACCACCAAACTTTACCAGGAGCCACGGTGACTGAGTGGTTAGACTGCTAGCCCCCCACCAAGGCGAACCGGGTTCAATCCCTAGCCGGGTCACTCCCGGATTTTCGCAAGTGGGAATAGTGCCAGACGATGCCGCTGGTCAGCGGGTTTTCTCGGGGATATCCCGTTTCTCCTGCCATTGCATTCTGGCGCTGTTCCATTCTCACCTCGTTTCACCCTCATCGGCTCTCAAGACCTCGTTGTTAGGACCCGCCCGAATCTCTCCTCGGTTTTCTTCGGGACTGCGGTGGTGCAAGTCACAACTACTCGCTTCACACAAAGGAGAACCGGATTCGACTCCCGGCGGGGTCGACCGAACTTTCGCAAGGGGGGAACGCGGCGGACGCTTCCGTTGGCGGGTTCTCTCTAGGACATTTCTCCTTCCTCCGTTCATACATTCCGTAGCTTTTCCAACCTGACCTCAGTTTACCGTCACTCAAAACCACGTGATTAAGCACCGACAAGTTTATCTCAACTCAACTAGTTTTCTCTATGCCTGGGTACAGGCAGGCTCTTTATAAATTCTTACTTGCTTTCGTCCTTACTCCCAAGGAGGATCGTCGCACGCTCCCATTCCCACTGTAATATTGGTGACTAACTATAGACCACGCAGACCGCAGCGGTGACGGTCGTCCAGTTCAGCCAGTCCTCTGCACATCATGCAGCTATTGTCTACGGTACATGTATTGGTATAGGCTGTTCACGGTAAAGTGAGCACTTTTGAAACTAACCGTTGAGAAATGTCACCGCCCCTACCTCCGTCTATTATAACGGGCACAGTGACTGGTAAGCGACTAGTAAAGTTGGTAACGATGGAGGGAAGTAAGTCTCGTGCTTTAACGTTGGATTAAAAGTGTCGGGTAAACATTTGCGAATACTGAAAATAATTAACTTCCCCCTTTTTTTAATGCATGTTAAGTGCAAGAATCAGTAAATTTGTCAAATATTTACTTTTCCATTACTTCCACAGTTTCACTAGACTGGTGCATGAATAAAGAAATCAAGTCCGTGACAGTGTTAATTTCACATATGGCGGAAGGATACACAATGTGCATGCAAGTAGATCTTCAGCAGGGCTTTAAAAGTGCTCAGTTTACCGTGAACAGCTTATATAAGTTACTACATGTAGTGGCAACTAGTGTACTACTGATTTTTACGTATTTTTAATTTAATTTTCACTTCTTTCTTTCAGTTGGCATGCAGCACGGAGAGAGACCTTTCTGCCTCTTTTCGATCCTCTTCCCCCTTTATCATATTCTTTAATTTCGGAGTATTCCGGAGCCGTCTTATCCGTTCGCAGGCTCCCTCAATCAGGTCAGCATCTCCCTGTCTCGTCCAAGCAGAACCAGGCTTCCACGCGAACCACCCGGCGAATTTGCGCGACTACATCAAAAGTCACCGACGCAGCGCTCAGTTTCCGCTTGCCGTGTGGTACAGTGCGGATCGAAACACAAGCCCGCTTTGTCGCGGGACCCTCCCGCCGGTTTACGGCACGGGTGGTTGGCGAGGAGACTTCGGCGTCTACCGGGATAAAGTGCGGTGACGCGAGACAGCGAAGGAATGCATGGGGCGGGAGAAACGGGAGTAGCACGGGGAAACCCGCCAGCAGAACAGCAACGGGGGGCAAGTGGTGTGACTACTACGACAGGCGGGGCCTTGTGACAGCAGGTGGCGGGGGCGGCGCTGCGTGGGACACCCACCTGCACGTCTATTCCCGTCCGACGGCGAGTGACTGCGGCCTCGAGGCCGTGCAGGTGGCGGCTGCAGTCCCGTCGCCGGCGGGTGGGGGGATGTCCGGCCGGCCCCGGTTACTCGTAAATTAATTGGGGCGNGCGCCCACCACGCACACGAGGCTGAAACCAGCAGTACATCCTGAGGCAAAGTACGAAACGACCGCAGTAAACACCAGACCACGTGCCTAACGAACCCTCCAACAGCGAGGGAATGCAGGAGTGCAGGGACCGGTGGACGGTGAGTGATAACGGGGATATACCGTAGCCCCCCTTCTCATTTTTTTTGGGTAGGGGTACAATATAGAATTTGTACCGCCTCAAAATTGTTTTGCTTTCGTGCTCTTGACGTCTTAACAAATTGCGTAAAAACCACAATCTTAATTACAGCAAAATTTCACTCCCTGCTGCAGCAGTAGTCAAAACATTAATATTTTAAGTTTCTTTAAAATCGGAAAATCCTCCTCATTAAGGCACAAGGATGTCCTCGTCTCTCCACATCCTTTCTACCAGCCTGATCCTCCTAAAATACCACTTAACTACATTTTCCTCAGTGACTTGAGCCTAAATTACTTGTGTTTTGTCAACTTTAAAATAATAAAATACGTTTATTTGTACAATAAGAGTAAAACGGAAAACAGAGAAGTTAAATACATTTGCTCTAACTTACATGAATTCAGGGTAGTTATGCTCAAAACAGAGTTTCGCGTGGCAACATCCACAAACTGTGGCGATGGTAAAATATTTACTTCCACATTTTCCAAATAGCGCTAGGTTAAACATGGAATGTAGAGTGGGCACGCCCTTAATCGCATATTCCCGGATACCCTTTTCCCCGCCAATTTCCAGCGGNAGTACGTTTGTGTAAAATATTTACTTCCACATTTTTCAAATAGCGCTAGGTTAAACATGGAATGTAGAGTGGGCACGCCCTTAATCGCATATTCCCGGATACCCTTTTCCCCGCCAATTTCCAGCGGCCGTTCGCAACTGTGGCCTGTAGTTTGACTCTAGTCTAGTTTGTAGTGCTTTGAATCTGAAACTGTCGAAATAGATACAGGTCAGTATCAGTGGAAAGTGTGTTTCACCAGAAAACAACGCCGGGTTGTTAGTTATTTCGGTGGTCGAATTCCAAGGATTTTAAGGAGATTTTCAGGTGAAATACAGCGAACACCACCGCCCTGACTACCCTGGTTTCCGGTCGATTTAATTAATTCGCTAGTCCACAGCGACTTGTCAACCGACCTTTCCAGTGAGTAGTTAGCGCGGTTACACGCTTATTACGGTATGAGGTTCGAATCCCAGGCATAGCCTTGGTAGCTTGTACGTGCCATTCATGCGGAATAAAATGGACTTACAAACTTAGATTACTTATATAAGCCACCCCCACATTCTCAAAAAATTCTCTTCAGGACCGAGTTAGCGGAAACTCAAAAATGTGGGGCGTCAAGGTAAACCTATCAATTGAAACGAACACATTAAATTACAACTATTTAGTCCTGATGGATTTTAGTGTGATTCTCTTCACCTGAAATTTATTTTAAATAATTACCACCTTATCATGAGCAATCGTAATCGAAGGCGAGACATTTGTTTGCAAAATAGTATTAATCCGCGTTGTTTTACGTTCCGATGATTACTAAACATTCTGACACGCATAAACTTTTAAAAAATTATATCTAAAAATTAGCCGGTTTTATTAACCTTTTTTTGTCGAATTTCCTATTGTACATTATATCAAAGTACTCGTGCTAGTCTGAAGTCACTAAAAAAAAAAATATACGAAAAAGGCAAAAAAAGTGCGAGGCTGGTCGATAAATCTTAAATTCCACGAAATGAAGAAATCATACATATAGGGGAGAGCAGGGTAAAGTGGCCACTCTAAGGTAAAGTAAAACAAAAGTAGAAAGTCACCTTCCATACTAAATAGTTATTGTACAAACAATTACAAGTATCATTTTTTTAAGTATTGTGGGTTATTATTTNACATATAGGGGAGAGCAGGGTAAAGTGGCCACTCTAAGGTAAAATTATGTTTAAAATCGTGTACTGTGAGTAAAACTAAAGTAGAAAGTCGCCTTCCATACTAAATAGTTATTGTACAAACAATTACAAGTATCATTTTTTTAAGTATTGTGGGTTATTATTTTATTGAATTTTTAAAACTTGTTCACTAAATGGTTACTTTGCCCTGCTAGGTCGGGTAAAGTAGTCACTGACTGGCCACTCACTGATGAGTTTCTCCCTTTTGATATACAAACTACAGCCATCAGCTAGCGACAGTCACGAAAACCAATACAAACATGCTTCTGCCATTGGCGAACGTTTGGAAAATATATTTATTATTATATTACGGATGTCTACTAGAAGCGACGGTACCGTTCTTAGCATTACGCTTCATATGGAATAGTTTTACCTCTTCTTTTGCTAACTGTAATCACCGCACACTCTAGTGGTAAATGTTTCAAACCATTAGTTCAATGGCCACTTTGCCGTCTTCTATGCCACTACGCGAAAGCTTGTCTAGAGTAAAAATTAAGTAATCTACTAAATTATATGAAGTGTGATTTCGAAGCCTAATTCATAATTTTGTATTGAGATTGTAGTAAATAATTATAAACCTAATATCTACTGAGATAAAATTAACAGTTTCCATCACTAACCTAACATCAGGCATGAACGAAACCACGAAAACTATAATAAAACCAGTAGCTTGTAAGATCGCCAGCTCAGATGCTCTCAGGAAACTATTATCTTCCCTCTCAACTGTTTCAAACCCTCGCCACCAGACCGCAGCACACTCCAGCGAAGTAACAGTCGAGGGCCACTTTACACTTCTCTCCTCTACAAGTCATCAGCGTATATCAGTTCACTGCTCACCGATTAGTCTATTAGCAAGTTTTGTCCTCCGATATTTCACATGCTTCAGTTCTTATGCAACGTCTTTTGATAAACTGGTACAACACTGAAACTGCAAATATTAGCACAGACCTCGGAGCATACGCATTACATTTTAAAACCTTAGCCAGATAATAGACTGGAGACATTGCCTGTATCACACATTAGTTAAGCTAGCTCACCGGCGTCTTTCCAGTTATATTTTAATCATTATATATATTTTTTCTTAAGTTTACGAAGTATCCATAGCCCAAACTCCAAATTGTCAGCGAAATACGGAAAAGGTTTCTTGTAAATAATAGTTTTAGTTGCGTCGTGAAAAGTAGCAAATTTGTACTATTGCTGCGGTCATCATTTCTACTTTCAGACTGGCGTATGTCAAATGTCCCGTGCAATACATACGACTTCCTCGACAACAGAACTTTATTATCGACTTTGAGGCATGTGTTAAATACTGCCTATTATTTATAAATTAAATGTAAAGTTACAGTTTTTCCTTTTTGCCCATTGAATATTTCCACACAGCCACATGCACACTGCAAATGAAGTGAGATGGCCGCCAGTACAGCCTAGAGCTATGTATACAGGACGATTCTAAAATCACGGGACAAACTTTGAGGGGTGGTAGAGCTCACTAAAACAAACAATTATTGTATAGGAATATATGGGCGGGAGTGACGCGTTGAGGCACAAACACTAAAACATAACACATTAACGGAAACATAAAATGTTCATTAGCACCATACTTAACGAGTGATTCCGCACAGAAAATGTTAAAACAGTTGCTGGAAATGCATCCACCAACAGTCACGCATGCTTGGCTACCTCTACATTTGGCGTGATTGGCTGACAATGGTGGCGTGCGTAAAATACCCGGCATATTTGAATCTGTTCGCCAATCACTCCACCGACGCTACCAAGCTTGCATTACTGTCGGTGGTAGCAATTCTGAGCAATTATTATAAACATTGCTGTAAAAAGGCATTTAGCGGTGACGTTGTAAATAATCAATGTGTTGCATTTCATGTGTTATTTTTGTGTTTGTGCCTCAACGCGTCACTCACGCCCATATATTCATATACAATAATTGTTTGTTTTAGTGAGCTCTACCACCCCTCAATGTTTGTCCCATGATTTTAGAATCACTCTGTATAGGCCTAATAGCATACATCACTACTTAAAGAGATACACTGAAGAAATATAGTACTCCTATTTTGCTGCCAGCAAGTATTATGAATAGTTTTTACATCAAAATACATGGAATAGCTATGGGAAAAAGTTTTATTTTCAAGTGTAGATTTCGAAACTACCCAATCGTGAACCAATTACCGGGTGTGACCAAATTCAATACTCAAACTTCGAAGGATAATAGAAAAGACCATAAACTTTTTTTTTTGTTAAATAATCATGAATATTACATACTCCGTTAAAAAATGCACCACGACGGCAGAGTGTAATGTCTGTGTAGTGATACCACACAGTAATTGGTCGTACGCTATGACGGAGCGATGTAACAGCGTACTACGATACGGTCTGCTGCCGGTCCAGGTCTCTGCTGTGACAACACGCTAACGGTAAGCTGTTGTCTNGGCCTAATAGCCTACATCATTACTTAAAGAGATACACTGAAGAAATATAGTACTCCTATTTTGCTGCCAGCAAGTATTATGAATAGTTTTTACATCAAAATACATGGAATAGCTATGGGAAAAAGTTTTATTTTCATGTGTAGATTTCGAAACTACCCAATCGTGAACCAATTACCGGGTGTGACCAAATTCAATACTCAAACTTCGAAGGATAATAGAAAAGACCATAAACTTTTTTTTTTGTTAAATAATCATGAATATTACATACTCCGTTAAAAAATGCACCACGACGGCAGAGTGTAATGTCTGTGTAGTGATACCACACAGTAATTGGTCGTACGCTATGACGGAGCGATGTAACAGCGTACTACGATACGGTCTGCTGCCGGTCCAGGTCTCTGCTGTGACAACACGCTAACGGTAAGCTGTTGTCTTGTGGATGAATTAACAACAGACATGTACTTGGTTAATGGTGCATGCAATAGTGATCAAAGAGATGTTGACGCGTCTATACGCGGAGCGATATCCTGGACGGCGGCGTGTGCCAGACCATTGTATGTTTGCTGCGACTGATCGCCACCTGCTCGAAACCGGTCCATTGCAGGTAATTTTATCTAAATGGGGGCTCGTGATCACACCTTTTACTGCACGGTATCAATTTATCGATGTTTATTTTTTAAGTTCACAGACCCGGTCAGCGCATAATGCGCACACCCGAGGAGAAGGTTTTCGAACAATTGATCAATAAGCTCACGGCGCGTTGCACAGCGGTTGCAAGTTGATCAGATGGCTGTTTGGTGGGTGTGGCACACGAGAAACAGCCGAATCCATTTCATCCGCAAAGGGTGCAAGCAATCCAAACGAACCACTGCNGGTGGGTGTGGCACACGAGAAACAGCCGAATCCATTTCATCCGCAAAGGGTGCAAGCAATCCAAACGAACCACTGTCATCGTCCAACAACCAACACTAGTGGCAGGTGCAAACATGCCAGCTACATCCGTCCCACCAACAAAATTTTGTTGTCAAAATGTGGGCAGGTATTGTTGGGGATAACTTGACTGGGCCGTACATAAAGGCATTGCGTCTCAGTGGTAACCTCTACTCGCGGTTCCTGGAGAACACATTGCCTGAGCATCTCAAAGACGCTCCCCTTGATATTCGACGTCGGTTTCAGTTTCAGTGTGACTGTGCAACTTCTCGTTTCTCTCAGGACTTCCTAGAGCACTTGAACCGCGGATTCCGTGAGCAGTGGATTGGCGACAGTGGACCGATTGCACGGCCTGTTCGTTCCCCCGACCTCACCCCACTTGACACTTGAAGAGCCTGGTGCATGAGATGAAGAGCACGTCGTTCGGATGCTTGCAGCTACTTACTCTCTGCAGCACATGTCTGGGGTCTTTGTAACATATACGACAGCCAATGACAGACCGTTGTAGTGCTGGCATTGAAGCAGGAGGCCACACTTATGAACTATCTTTGTAAAGGATTAGAATTTAATTTAAATGTAATGGTTTCAGTTTCTCAATCACGTCAAAATGTGCCTCTTTTAACATTCACAGAAATTTTTAAAGTTTGTTACATTCCGTATAATAACGCAGATATCTTGGTAGCCATTAGGCTTTCGAAGAGTTTTTATTTAAATTTAACTCTAGCAAAGACACCAATGATCCGACATGAAAGGTGACCGACACCTTGCCAGCGGCGAAAGGAATCCAGGTAGATCTAAACAAGTTTGTTTAAAAAATCTGGAAAATAGATCGGCTGTGATGGAGGCGTTGATCTCAATCCATACCTAAGGGACGATTCTAGGGACTCGGGACTCGAGTGTTTTAAACTTCTCAACAATTGCCAAAAATAACTTCCTNGTTCGGATGCTTGCAGCTACTTACTCTCTGCAGCACATGTCTGGGGTCTTTGTAACATATACGACAGCCAATGACAGGCCGTTGTAGTGCTGGCATTGCATGGCCTGCTCGTTCCCCCGACCTCGCCCCACTTGACACTTGAAGAGCCTGGTGCATGAGATGAAGAGCACGTCGTTCGGATGCTTGCAGCTACTTACTCTCTGCAGCACATGTCTGGGGTCTTTGTAACATATACGACAGCCAATGACAG
>NQII01004491.1:108790-127925 GCA_002778355.1 Clitarchus hookeri
CCCCCCTCTTCTCTTCACCCACGGTGGCGCGGGACGTTCGGCTGAGCTCGGGCGGTCTCGCTCCTCGCCGCCGCACCGTCTCTGTCGGTGTCGCCCCTATCTGCCTTCCTGTCTGCCGGCGGCGCGCTGCCTCCCCCCGCCTACCCCCTCACCAGTTCCGTCGCGGTTCACGGCATCCTTTTTTTATTATCCCCTCTCGCCCCCCGCGCAGACCGCGACGCCTGATAAACCGCACACACGCACGCACGCGCACGACGCACTACCGAGCAGTAAACGCGCTTCTGACCCGATCGCGGCACACCGCCCGCAACACTCGTTTTTTTTTTCCTCCGTGCCAGTTGTCGACAAGAAAAAAAAATGCACACTTCCGAAAAAGTTTTGCACCACTTGTAATGGTTTGTACGTGAAGGGACAGTAGCCGTATTACAAAAATACTTTTTTCTAGTCTTCTGGCAGTGTTAATATCATCCCATGATTTCTCTTGGGCCGTTTGCAACCTAATGACTAAGAAATCCCGGTGATGCGACAATTCTTTTTGTGGTGTGTGGTCCCGTGATTGGTTCAGGGCACAACGTCGAGTGTCGCAAAATCACTAAAAAAAAAGTGTTGGAAAAAATTGCACTCTTGTATTGTTGTCCGCGTCGCAAGAGTTGAATTTTGGCGATATAATGCTTTTAACTTACATTTCAAATATTGCACATTCGTTTATCACACAGCCGGTTCGGTTCAATGCTTGCAATTTCAGTATTGCGTATTTGTACTTAATTCCCACCTCCAAACTACGATTTAAAAAGTGTATGACAAACATGACGGCGACCAGTATTAACACATTTTACAAGAAAAAACTATCGTTTAAGGTAAGCAGATTGTAACGAGCTTGAATTTACAATACGAGTAATCTCTATACTATGCCAGATGTACCACAGTATAGTAAGTTAAGTTTTTTTTAATAATTTTTTTTGCGGGAAAGTTATTGCAAAGAATCTAAAACCAATTGGAAATCGTTTTGAGGAATACGAGTATAAACGGAAGTTTGAAATAAAGCCGAGGGTTAGTGAATAGTTTCAGTAAGTTCCCATATCGTGTCCTATGATTTGCCACGGGCAAATTTAGAACTACTATTTAAAAAAATTACATCGTGAACCAATACCTTCAAAGCACATTGAACATTGTCGCAAAGTTGAAAAGGGGTAAGTAAGAATTGTGAAATTCGGGTTACATTATTAAGTAAAAATTATCTACGACTGAATTAAAATTCGCGTGGATGTAGCTTCATTCTTTCGTCAATATTTATCAGGTTAAAAAAAAAGATAATAAAAAAAGAACAGCATATTATTTCTTATTATTGCTTATAAAAATAATTTTTGCATTAACAAAAATAAATTTAGGGATAGGTTATATTACCTGCTATATGAGGAAGTATATTTCATTGGGTTAAAACCAAATCTCGACACTCCATTGGCTGACAGCCAGTCAGAAATAAACTTAATTCAGTGGTGTAAGCGTGTCACACGTTGCGCGAACCATTATGACGATGGTAAATGGGAAAGCAGAGACGAACATACAGTGCATGTGGTTCCTATAATTTAGGATCATAAGTGACACAGTTGTAACTCTTTTGAATGTCAGTGAGTGTTTATAAATACGGCAAAGCGTTAGTTAATTCGTGTAAAAACAGCGGTAAGTTAGTGACGTGACGCAAACAAATTGCGAACTCCCCTGACAGTCAAGCGACTGAGGGATAAAGCATGATGGAATGCCGTGCCCTTCGATGCCACATTCACGGCAGGACTGAGTTGAAACTTGCCTACCCCGTTTGACGCTCGTATCACGGAACAGCCAAATTAACAGAATCGAAATTGCAACGTGTAACCCCGTACCAGCAAAAGGGTAATTTATGATTGCATCCGACGACTTTTCGCGTATAAGTTTGTACACAGCCCACGTGCACAAATAAATAATTGTCTTTGTTACGTCTGCGTGAGAAGCTGTTTCTCCGCTTGAGCAGGTCAGTGCTGAAAGTACGTGACTCGTACGCAGACGACTTGAGCGTGTCCAATCAAGAAAGTAAAATGAAAACACATATTTTAAAACTTGCGTGCAGTACCGGAATGTGCTTGAAATCTTTCCGCAGCAAATTCTCTGTCCCTCGGTACAACTGGCAAACCAGCGCGTCAGAACGTCACCGCCTGTCAGCACCCAGGCACGAACCTCTGACAAGTTTGGTCAAACTTACAAGGAATCTTCGACGGTACGGCTCAGTCAATCGCTCTCTCCCAGACCAGGTCGCAGGCCGCGGACTCCGCGTGGTAAACTATTGTTTGTGAAATCAGTGTCTACGCATTGANTACTTGGTATTCTCTGTTTCATATAACTTCAGTAAAATTTGACAGGCGTTGTGACCAACCTACACAGCATGTAAACACTAAATGCCCCAATTGGCAAAGTACTCTGTCAGCTGATGGTCGTTGCAGGATGCGTGTTATTATGTTGGCGGTCTTTGCGATAATTAATTAAGAAAATACTACTCTGCATTAAAAATTATAATATAGAAATTTTACGATGATTACAACATTCGTGGTTTTGAGTTATAGAGAAAGGGCTTTAAAAAAATCTAGAAATATGATGGTAGAGCATGCGAACATTACGGTTATGTAAGATGCCTCCACCCGCCCGGTGAATGACATTGCCTTGGAGCTCCCTTCCGCCATAACTTATCTATATGCAACAATTCCTTGCCTTAGGCGTCGGAATGTTATATATGCAGTTAACTATTTTTGTATTTGCGTATTTCATTAAATGTAGTTCGTAGTAGGTGCCTTTTTTAGAACAGTCTCCTCGGTGAAATGAAATATCGACTCGTGTCTGCCGCTTTGTAAAAGGGTTTGTTTGTGTGCTTTGGTCGGCCATTTTCCTTGACCATGAAGCGCGAGCGGCAAAGCATTTACGTTGTGACTTTACATTTGGCGGTTTCAAGAAACAGCTCAAGTGTTCTGTTAATTGAGTAAGTCAGTAAATAAATGATTTCATGTCAGTGGCCGACAAAAGTGATTTTAGTGAAGTAATCACCCAAGTCTTGCCGCTTGTTTTGTAATTACGAAGTGAACAGTAGGTTTGCGTGTTTTCTAAATGTTTTTCGAAATTATTGTTACAATATTTGAAATATTTCTGGCCTTTAAAAAAAAAAGCCATTTATTTACCCTCATTTATTTTATTTCAAATTTAAAGATTTTAAGTGTTGAAAATTTGCTGCAAATGTTTACGTTGTGCATTTCATACGTTGGTAATAGGTGTGACGTATTTATCTCGTTTTGTTCTTGCTTGAGGTTTTGAAATGTATGTGGCCTAAATAAACGTTCATTAAGTGTATTTCATTATATAAAAAATTCAAAAAATTTAAGTGCTAGTTTAAATTCACTAAAAATGTTCAGTATTTCTCGCATCGGTACGAAAAACGTCACGTGTATCGAATTTAGTTCTTTCGATGAAGTTACAACTTTCGAGTTATGATAATTTGAATTTTATTTCCATACGAACAACNTTGTTCTTGCTTGAGGTTTTGAAATGTATGTGGCCTAAATAAACGTTCATTAAGTGTATTTCATTATATAAAAAAATTCAAAAAATTTAAGTGCTAGTTTAAATTCGCTAAAAATGTTCAGTATTTCTCGCATCGGTACGAAAAACGTCACGTTTATCGAATTTAGTTCTTTCGATGAAGTTACAACTTTCGAGTTATGATAATTTGAATTTTATTTCCATACGAACAACNTATCGAATTTAGTTCTTTCGATGAAGTTACAACTTTCGAGTTATGATAATTTGAATTTTATTTCCATACGAACAACATTTTCCACTGCATCATCAAAACAATGCAAGTTCAAATTGCCACACGCTCATAAGAAGAATCGCAAAAAAAATCACGTCTCACGTAAGACGATAAACTAGAGTTCCCCAGCCGAGGAATGAAATAAACAGCACCATAACTAGTTTATCACGTAGTCATAGCAAAAGATGGAAATGGCAACCAGCTATAGCAGCCTTTGTACTGGACTGAAGTCGTCAGCCTTTCAATGTCTTCCATTGTATTCGTAGAGTTTGCTTACAAAAATCGTTTTCTTCACTGACAGAACAGCTGTGGTGGAGGGATACATTGTGACCGCACTTCGTTTCGAGAACTGTCAACATTTACTGAAGTTACATGAAACGGAGAATAAATAAACGGTCTGGGAATACGACTTTTTCCCAGGGAAGATAATAAAACTATTATCTAAAGCCACCATTTTTTACTTTTATACTATTAAATATATCGAAAGACAGAAAAAACAGCGAAACGGCTACAAGAAAACAATACTTTTAAGGCTTCCCTGCGCAATTACCATGAGGAAAAGGAAAAAAGTACAAAATGGCACCTGTAGTTTAATCCGCTGGCTTTAATCACGTGTAATAATATCCCACTGTGACATATATAATTTGCCGGAAACTCAGCCAAAGGCTGTTCACAGTAAAGTGAGCACTTGTGAAATGAACCTTAGAAAAAAATCACTGCCCCTTCTTTCATATATTTTAATGGGCGCACTGAGTGACTTTTACCCAGTAAAGTTGATGACGATAGATGGAAAGTAGTTCCATACCTTAACGTCGAATAAAAAGTGTTAGATAACCATTTGTGATAACTTTAATTTATTTCTTCCGCTTTCTGTTCTTTTTTAATGCATCAAAGTGTAAAAATGAGAAGATTAGTAAAATATTTACTTTCCTAATAATTCCACAGTTTCACTTCACCGACGCATGAATACTGTGATGAGGCCCATGGCAATGTAAATTTTACATAAGGCGGAAGAATACACAACGTACATACAAGTATAATTCAAGCAGGGCTTTCAAAAGTGCTCACTTTACCGTGACAGCCTATACATGGGAATGCACAGTGCCGCGTTGGGAGGTCCGTCGCAGTACTTTTTAAAGGCCTCAAGGTCAAGGCCAGACGTGACCTTGGGGCCTTTAAAATTTTACTCGGGTCTCCCCTTAAACTAACGGGACTGCCACGTAGTTAACATTTCCAGTAAATTAACTGAGCCTTTTACGAACATTCTCCGACAATATGTGGAAACTGTGTTTGAAACAGCGAAACACGGAACAAATTTCCGTAAACTGAAAATACGGAAACTTCTCCGTCAAGGCCCTTTCACACAATAAAAAATGACTTCAAATTTTCTTCACATTTATTGAACTCAATTCTTTGAATGGCTTGCGACGTCAATCGGACATCATAATCGCGGCCATTTTGTCTTTAAAGACACAGAATGATTCGAATTCCTTCAAAGATTTTCGTTTGGAACATGTTTTATTTTTCTTTACTACAATTTTTTAACTAGCACTCCGAATTATTAAAGCAGTATAATAATAATATGTTAAGTCCTAATACAGTTATTTATGTGTATGTAAACTAAAAAATAATTGCATATGTTTATTTCACGCAAGCAAAAAAGTTTGTTTTGATTTTGACAATTTTTTTTTTCATAGTAGCCTGTAGAAGTTTGGAAAAAATTACTGATAATAATAATTTTTTTTTTAACTGAAATATTTGCGGAATATTTTTAAGCTACCACTTCAATATTTATTGAATTCTCCTGCATGTTTGGTAAGCCTTTCAAAACTGCATCCAGTTCGTTGTCGACCGTCGGCTAAGCAAGATGGCGACATTCTACCCTGTCAACCATTATGTCAGCGAAACTTTGAAGTAGTAATTCAATGCACGAAAGCTTCGTATCTTGCTGTGACAAGAATGTCATCATAGCCGTTATTTATACGCATCGGCAAGTAGTAGCAGAGTTCTAGAAATGAGGTCGCAGAATGCTTCGATGCATTTACATCTGCTTCTGCATATAACTGGACTCTCCACGGCCACACTGTCAGGATCACCGCTGCTAGGTTCCGTAGCCCGAGGTTCTGGGTTCAAGGCTGTGTGCAGTAACCAGACTTAAATTGATATTGCAAGGTAGATGTCACACGTTTGTGGCGAGCACGTGGTCTCCCAAGTAACTTTTCCACTGTCTGAAATTGTTGTGTGCCGCTCACCAGTGCAAAACTCAGACCGTCATGTAATGACGTCATTCCCGGGCCAACGAGGTTCATATGCTGTCTAAGCTTCTCTTCACTTGCCTGCGACAACAGACGTCTTGTAGTAGTGGGAAGTTGGCGGTCAGGGCGTAGATTATATACTGAACAAGGAATGAAACTGCATGGTACTGGACTAAGAGACATGCAATCTCCTCCGACATTGCAGCTTGCCCAGTGTTCGAGTCCATTGAATGCCATAACGCGTTCTGGTAAGCCTGCTAGCTTAAAATGGGTTCTGCGATAGCCGGCGGTCACATATTCATACTTGTCAACATTCAGTGGATTAAAATTCACGTACATCATTTTGACTGCTGTGTATGAAGGCCGGAGTTCAACTGAGGCATTATCATGTACGAAAATTCGAGCATGCGAACGTTTCCAATAGGCTTCATACCAGGGTACGTTGCCACCATCTGGTTAAGAACTTGCAGGTCAGTATCTTCAATAAACTGCACATAGCATTTCGGTAAATGTACTCTGAATTAAATTTTTTTTTTGCATTCGTGTAATTCTCTTTTTGCCATCATATCAATCACCTTCTTGTACTATGCAAAATTATTCAATTTTTTTTTCTATAAGCTCGACAATGATGACTAACATTCTGTGCATGCAGGGAAGCTGTAGCTGAATCAAAGTATACTTTTTTTTTTCTCTTCTTCTCTCCTGCTGCCGAACAAGTACCACACTCTTCACGAATTTTGTAACATGTGTGCATTTTTTCTATTGCTGATAGACTTCACACCATTGTAAGTTACATGCACCAGGGTCTTGTTAAGATATTCCATATCCCTCTGCAGAATAAGTTGAACATATCTTTTTGGCAAATGTACTCTAAAGTAATTGTTTAATACACACGTAATACTTTCCCCGTAGAACGTATCAGTCTCCTGGAAATAAGTTGCGATGTATTTCTGCCCGATCTTCATGTCACGAAGATTCTTGTACTGAACTGCACAATTAGATTTTTCTATAAGTCCATTCATGATGACTGTAACACGTCGTGCATGCAGGAAAGTTGTAGTTCAACTGATATATTTACCACACCATGTCCTATGTTATATACATTCGATGGTAGCTGAAATCCGTTTCACGGTTGTACTGGACTTGTCAGTGAATCGACCTTATTGTCATCTTCTGGCATCTCACAACTCACCTCCAAAAGGTAGTAGCTGACCTCATTTATATGTTTGTCTTCCAGTTTGTACTTTTATTTTTACCCCTTCGGCAGCTGATCTCAGTTTTGTCTTCCAGCAGTCGCCATCATCTTCACGGTCCATAGTCCACCTCTGTAAGACGAGTGTGTTGAAGCAGGGACAAGAAAAATAATTCTCACGTTCATCGCAAGTGTGCTTAATTTTTGTGTACCGCACTTTTAATTTTTCAGTGATGGACAATCATAATCAGTTTGCAAGTAGTACATTTTTATGCTAGCAATGCAGTAAATACTAAGAAATCTTTTTTGTTCTGGACTTGCTAGGAACACTACCCCGTCTATCTCATAGAACAATTGTCTGTGAGTATGCTGCTTATTTTTTCATATTCCGTGTCGCCATCTTGCCATGTAAGTCCACGACAGTGATTCCACCGATTCGCGACTTTACTCTTGTTGTCGAACAGCTGCCAAGCAGACGGTGGTAAGAATTTGCAGGAACTTGTGCTTCCATTTGTATACGCAATACATATTTCTTTGATGGTGAATCCGAGAGGAGTTGTGAACCCCTGCACATTAGCGAACATGTTGATGGGCGATGTGTGACAAAATGGATTTTCACACTTACATCAGTACTTAAACGATTTTGTCCCGTAGATTGTATGTTACCGGGCGATCGTGAATTATCAAAGCATATGCGTACGTGTTGTAGGGAAAATTATCCGCTGACACCATTTCTATGCGACAGCCAACCACTCCTGGGTTCACTCTGTCGTCTTGTTCGCTCACATCGAAAAACTAGGAGCTGTGCAGTGCTCATATATTCACTCGGTTCTAGCAATTGGGATGGTGTTTGTCCATAGTTACTTTCTCTGGAACTCTGCAAACGTTTCATATGGCATCATGTAAGTCCCATTCGTAAAATATACATTTAGATCTCCATAGGAAAAACTTTCAGAGTTGAGAAATTTTTTAACATTCTTTATCTTCACGAGGTCGAATTTCGATCTATCTGCGCTGAATACATTTTGTTTTCCTGTCTGGAATGCAACTATGATGTAGCGAGGCTTCTCGCTTGCAAAACTGGACTTAAAATTCCAATTTACTCTGATGGAGCGTGGCACACGTGGGTAAGTTTCCAAACATCATGTTCGGAAAGCGATATCGACGTTTCGTCCCTTCTCGACGTATTTCAAAAATTTTACATGCTCCGACATTTTTAATTGCACGCGAGGTAGCATCCACTCGAAGGATTGTAACGACAGTGTCGTAGCTACTGGTCCAACAACAGCATCCTGGATCGCATTCGTTTGCGTGTTAGCTAAGAGAATAACCAATTATCGCTTGTAATTAATAATTGCATGCCTATAACCCTCTGCGAAATCTAACAGAATGGCTACTTCGAATATTCCACCTTCATTAACTGGTAGTTTATAGTCTGCTTCGACTACCCAGCCAGCCATTTCGGCTGCAGGTAGTTGGTTGCGTGTAAGAGACATGTAGTTATTTATAGTAGCCATAATTCCAACTAAAAAAAATATACGGATATAAGATACAATATTTCAGATGCTTTCAAAGCAAAGTTGTATGAATTAATAAAAAAAAATATTGGAGAACAATTTAAAATATTTTAAATAGAAAATAAGACAGCTGACTGCTTGTATATGACGTTCAAAGTAAAACTTTTACTTTATTTTTCGTATCGGTTAATGTTTAAAACATATAAGATGTCATAAAATTAATTTTTCTACCACATCATACATGTTAAATATACTGGTCATATTATTTTTTTAGTTGTACTTCTTTAAAAAAAAATATTATTAACAGTCTACCGGCTTTTTGCAGTTTCAATCACTCACTTAATCACATAGTGTGCCCACCAGCCATGCAATATCATATCTATTCACCTATACTAAACCAGGTTCGAATCCAATGTAATGTATTAATATTTTTGTAAGTAGAAAGAAACTGGTATTTCGACTTTATGATTGTGATGATGGATGGTGTTGGTTTGAATATCAGATGCTATATATAATATGATAGATCGCGCGTGCGCACACACACACATTAATGCTTAGGGTTTTATTATTATTAAATCACAACATTTGAGCCAAATTTGACCAACATTTTAGTGTCACTTTGATTGTAATTTTGTGAAATGAAGGGTTTGGATGTTCCTAGGGATCGACTGTGCCAGTTCGCAAGTCCCTCTATCAAGCCGTGCGTGGCACATCGACCGACTGCAATCAAGTTAGGGGTGCCAGTCATATATTGCTAGACTTGTATTTCTTTGAAGTTATTATTTGTCTCAACTAAATTTTTAAGTGCTTTTCTGTGATTTGTTTTTTAAGTGGAAACTAATCAATGTGGAATGTGTTTGTCCAGGAGACATCCTCCACGGTTCGGTCGTCTCAACTCCCTCTCTCCCGAGTCAAATCGAATAGTCGCGCGAAGGACACAAGCAGCATAGCTTATGGTCGCTAGCCCAGTATATCACACATCTTTCTTCTTATTGTATGTCTTTCATGTTTCAATATTATTTTTATTGCATAGCTTATGGTCGCTAGCCCAGTATATCACACATCTTTCTTCTTCTTGTATGTCTTTCATGTTTCAATATTATTTTTATTTCTACCTTCCCCTACATAGTTCCAATATCCCATCCTATCATAATATTTGTGTGTCAGTATTATTAAATGTGTTTTGTGCTTGTGCAGGTGACTGTTCCTACAAACACACCATGGACGGCAAGTATCCGGTGTCGATGAGTCTTTCGTGTCTCCCCTTCCTTCGACTTATTCGTCTGTAGTAAGTACTATGCCTCTACCTGTGCTGCAGTGCGGGTTCTGTAATCAACTGTTTACTGATCGTCGGAATGGATTCCATCACTAGAGAAATTGCAGGCTCAACCTCTTCAGGGAAGAGCAGCATGTGTGGGACAAGTGTGGGGTGTCAATTCTCGTGAGGACGATATGGCGAAACACATACAAGGCTGCACTGTTCATATCCAGCAGAAGGCAACTTATAGATGCAAATTTTGCAAAGAGAATTTTGCTCACACTGGCGACGCAAGAAGACACTAGCGTAGCTGCTGGATGAACCCTGATGATAAAGCCCTGGAATGTGACAAATGTGGGAGGCAGATTACCAGATCTAACAAATTGTGGGCACACAGTTCTAAATGTAATGGTACCACTACCCCACCAGCGAAGCTTCGATATGTTGACACACAAACAAGACCATCTGTTCCAGCTTGTTTGATTTCGACAACCATAAATTGAAAACTCTCATTGCAGAGAATATAATCACTAAAACTGCCGCATATGTACATATATTAATGATATGAAAGAGAACATTATCAATCAGTTAACTCTGGAATTGGAAACACAGGGAGCCATCAAATTTAACATATGGTTGCATTGTAAGCTGGAGCCGCATGACAACCAAGATGATCATCGTGCTTCCAAGTAAAAAATATGCCTCTGTACAACTTAGATGATATTGAAGATGCTGTGATGGCCACCATCGAAAATATCTGCAAGGAAGAAGAATACCAGGAAAAGGTAAGTGGTTGGACCCTCACCTCTGTAAAAAGTCTTTAGCTAAGGATCAGTAAGCTTGATCCACTTAGAACTTCATCCTACATCGATTTAGCAACAAGCATCAAGGCTAGGAAGGCAGTAATTAATCCACAGACAAGACAAAGAATGCTTCAAGTTGGCTATCCTGCCAATATTCGTGGAAGGCGAGGATCCTAAATGTCTCAACAAGAGACATCATATCTTGGAAAGCCAATTTAATTTCAGCATGCTTGAGTTCCCCATTCCTCTGAGCCAAATACGCCTGATTGAGAGAAATGACCCTGGGGTCTCTGTGAATATTTATTCGCTCGAAGATGAGAAGGTGGTACCCATACATATGTGCAATGATGAAAAACCTGAACATTTCGACTTGCTACTCCTTACTGATGGTAGCAACAACCACTACACCATAATTGCCAATTTCTCTAGACAGATACATCCACAGCTGACATGGCATAATGAATCTATATATGCAAGCAAAAGGTGCTTCACATACTATCATGATATTCCATGCATTACTGGCCTCACTGGAGAGGACACTCTTGAGCAGCGTTTGAAATATTGTAAGCCTCATGCTCCTGCGAGACTAGAGATGCCTCAGTCAACATCGAACAACATGCCTCAGTCAATATCGAACAAAATGCCTCCAGTTATGAAATTTAAGAATGATCAAAATATGACTAAGCTTCCAATAGTAAAATATATAGATTTTGAAGCCATTCTGAAGCCTTTTAGATCACGTGAACATGACCACAAGCAATAGTACACAATGGCCTACCAGAAGTATGAGCCATACAGTTACAGAATTTACATCTGTGTAGATAACAATGCCATACCAGCATCATAAAGATCAGCTTTGAATGCAAAACCTGTTATGCACAGAGGAGAAAATGCAGCCGAAAACTTCATGTTCGACGTTGTCAAATTGCTGAAGAGATTCAGGAGATATATAGTGCATCAGAACCAATGAGATCGCTGACACCCAATGAAAGGTTTCCATCTTATCTGGCCAACACCTGCTGTTACTGCTCAACATCTTTCTTGAAGAAGAACCACAAAGTCCACTTCCATGACCACCTTACCGGCAACTGTATTCAACCTGACTGCAATGGATTCATTATGTTTCGTCGTCGCACTAAACAATTACCAGTAATTTTCCATGATATTGGCTATGACGAACATTTCATCACAAAATAACTCGCATATTACAGCAAAGATATTTCCATCATCCCAAATTCAGAGAAAAAATTAAAAACATTCAGTTAGTCGGTTGGGGACAAATTCAGTATTCAATTCATAGATACATGCAGAGTCATGTATGCCAGTATCGTAGCCCTCGCATAGAACCTGCTTGTCTCCAAATTTAAAACTACGGATAAATTTTTCAGCACAGAAGAAATGGGGCTATTTGTAAGAAATGGGATATATTTCTTTATGACTATGTTGACTCATGGGAGAAGTTAGAAGAGATGCAGCTGCCTGCTAAGGAAGCATTTCATAACCGACTCACTAAACAGTGATATTAGTAACGAGGCCTATGTCCATGCAAAAAATGTCCGGAGACAATTTTTATGTTGCACGCTGTGAGAATATTCCGACATCTACCTGAAGATGGACATCTTGCTTCTCACTGATGTTTTTGAGAATTTAACTGGGGCTGTGTCTGAACACATATAACTTGGACTGTGGTCATTACGTGAGTGCACCCAAATTCTCCTTTGATGCCATGTTGAAAAAGATAAAGTTGGAATTAGAACTGCTTAGCGATTATGACATGTCGGCTGTATGATATGTCATCGAGGCTGGTATCTAGGGTGGCATAGCTCAGTGTATTAAACATCATTGTACAGCAAATAACAGTCATGCTTCTACCACACATGATGCAGAGAAACCATCAACATACCTCCAGTATATACATGCCAACAATTTGTATGGTTGGGCGATGTTATTACCCCTTCCATATTATGGATTTTAATAGGTGAGCACAAACCTGGATGTGATGGTTGTGCCAGACAATGGCGATGTAGGCTTCATACTGGAGGTGAATGTGCAGTGCCCTTCCAGTCAACACAAATGCCATAAAGATTTACCATTTCTCCCCACCAATGAGTGTCCCCCTGCAACCAAGCAGACCAAATGAATGACTCTGGCAGATAAGAACAATCATATAGCGCACTATGTAAAGAAGATTAATCGAGTTTTGCAATATAATCAAAAGGCATGGTTGAAACCTTACATTGATATGAATACCGAAAAGCACCAAGCTGTTGATAATGACTTTGAGAAAGATTTCTTCAAGCTTGCTAAAAATGTAATGTTTTATAAGCTGATGGAAAATAAAAGGAAGAGGCAAAACATGGAATTGGTATGCGAGGAAAAGAAAATTAAAAAAATTATTGCAAAACCATATTTTAAGGACAGAATAATTTATGATGAAAATCTATCATTGATGAAACTTACAAATAAAGTATTCAGTTCGACAAGCCCATCTATGCAGGATTTGCAGTTACTAGACTTATCAAAGACCTTGATGTATCGCTTCCACTATGATGTCATGATGAAGAAATATAATGAAAATATTCAGTTGGTATATATGGACACCATAAGCTTTATTTATGAAATCGTGACGATGGACTTTTACCAGGATTTAGCCTCAGACCCAGCATTCAAGATGGAATTTAACATGAGTGCCTATCCCCTCACTCACCCATGCTACTCACCCACTAACAAGAAAGTGGTAGGCAAATTTAAGGGTGAGTGTGGTGGGGATGAGATGTATGAATTTGTTGGCCAGAGGGCTAAATTGTATAACTACAAATGCATCAGCAAAATTGTCAAAAATGCTAAAGGCATCCAGAAATATACCATAAAAAATAAATTAACATTTAATGATTACAAGAATGTATTATTGCAACAGACACAAATAAGAGTTCACGTAAATACTATCAGATCACATCATAATCAGGTATATACCGATTGCAGTAATAAGATAGCATTGTCCTGGATGGATGATAAAAGACAATTAATTGATGACTGTGTGCATATCTACCATGTGGTTATAAAGAGTAGTTTTGTTTACTGAGATAAACATCATGAAATGCAAATACCTCTTCCCAGTCATTTTTAAGCGGAGGTCATTCCATTCCCACATTTATATTTTTCTCACAATTTATCGAAATGTCTAAATTTTAATGGTTGAATGTCATTAATTTTAAGTAATTTCTTCCAGCGGCACACTGTAGCTCGTGCAAGGCATAGTCTTGTCAGGTGTGTTGCTGATGACTGGTTGCATACTGTAGCCTGTGCAAGGTATCATCTTGACAGGTGTGTTGCCAATATATCATGGAGGATTGTTTTAGTTTTATTTGATGCGACTAATATGTCACTTCCACAATTTTTCTCATGTACTAGGTTTTGTCATCTGGTTTATAGCTATTTCCTGGGGGGTTCCAATACTTATCCTGAGTTGTGAATGGGAAATGGTATTCACTGTCAGTCTCATATGCACTGCAGTTACTGGTGGTAGTATCGTTCTTGCTTTTCTTCTTCATTTATGCGCTATCCCCAACTTCCCTTTTTTTTCCTCTGTCACAGAACCCCCAATATCTATCTACTGGTCACAATGCCTAGTAACTATAGGCCTGATTGTCGTGTCATGATTGCCGTTTTTGTCGTGCCGTGCCGTATTTATCGGGGCTATGTGACTCCGGCGTGAGATGCTGATAGGTTGCGTGTTGCCATATACTGTTTCCTGTCTGTTATGATGGTGCATGTAACGACGACATGTGGTAAAGAGTGCTGGACCACTCTGCTGACGGTTTCTGGCTGGGGTTTGCTTCTGCGCCTTTGCTTATCCTGTGCTTTCAGATGCGTGTCGAATTAAGCCGTGGCCCTGTCACAGAGGCACAATGAGCAAGTTTTTCAATTCCAGGCTGACGGCAAATGGATGAGTAGATACCTGCAAAATTTATGTTATTTCTTGGTGCCAGGCTAGGCTGTACACTACTATGCTGTACATACCTGAGCACCATCCCGTGATCTGATTTGCTGCTGGCCTGTATACCAATCCAATCACTTAAGTGACTGCCTTACACCAGAATGGTTACACTACGAATGAATTATAGACTAATACAGATCTTCGGGGCACTGTTTAGGTACAGAGTAAATAAGCACACAGACTCACAGATATACTCTTTCTTTCTTTTTCCTTAGCTGTTCCCCTTCTGTTAGTAGTTCCATCGCCCTTTTTCCGTTATTCCATATTATTATAATATTATTTATTCTACCTCGTTCATTGTCACTGTACACATGACAAAGGGCGCATATGTTGCACTCCTGCTCCTTGCCCTTACAGATTGAGCGTTCCTTTACCAACTTTGCTCCCCTGTCTCCTATTTTTGTGCTCAACTTGTCATTGTGTTACTGCCAGTCACGTTCCTTTCTTTTCTTCGTCTGTATATTTGTTCTCCCTTTAAACAGTTCGAGGAATGTTTTTGTTTGTAATTTTTTTGTGATTACTTTGTTTTTTGTTTCAGTCACTGATCGAGTTGTTCCCTTGCTGTCTTCAGCCTTGCTATTTCCAGTGCGGCAGAAGAGCCTTTTAATTGTGGCTGGCATGTTGTGTTGTCACTTTTCTGTCACTTTTTGGACATTATCACGCCAATAAACAACATTATAAATCAAATCAAAGTACATAGAGATGGAATGGCGTGGTGGTTTCTTTGATGTGGGCGTACTCGTTCTCCATTTGGCTGCGCGAGGCTCGGGGCAAGGACCTTTGTGTCTGATAGGCTGCCGCGTGTTGCGGAAGGTTCGCTACTGGCTGAGCTGCCGGTTGGCAAGTGAGTTACTATGCGCAAGCGTTCCTCTGGCTAGTGGCTTCACATTGCTGCGAGGTGCAGCTGGATTTCGCGGAATAAGTGGGTATTCCACCTGTGTATTCTTATGCACTACGTGGTGTAGACAAGTATACAGAGGCGAAAAGGCGCGGTGGTTTCTTTTCTCTGGGCGAGGCTGCGGGACCAGGCTTCGTGTCTGATTGGTTGCTGCATGCTGCTAAAGGTTTCCTGTTGGCTGCCAGCTGACGAGTATTTCACCAAGTGCTGATTGGCTGTTGGCCAGTGACGACGTTTAGCTCTCACGTGCGTCTGGAGTTTGCGGTTGCACAGCAAGCTGTGGTTTCACCGCTGCATTCTTAGATACTCTGTGTTCGGTGTGGAGTGGAGAGAGGAGAGGTTTGGGCGGCTCTTAACACCGGGGTCTTGAGAGCCGACGAGTGTGGAGTGACGTGAGTATGGAGCTGCACCGGAATTAAAGGGCGGGGAAATGGGAGATCTCCGAGAAAACCCGCCGACCAGTGGCATCGTCCGGCATGATTCCCACATGCAAAAATCTGTGCGACCCCGCCGGGAACCGAGCCCGGTTCGCCTATGTGGGAGAGGAGTAATCTGACCACTGCACCACCGCGGCTCTCTCTCCGTTCGGGACGTATCAAGCAAATTATTGGCCAATTGCACAAATTAACACTCTTAGTTCTAGTCTCGTACATGTGGTACGCTGCACAGGAAGTGGAATTAATGATCTATACTGCATGTGTTTTCTGCTTTAATGCTGCGGGTTTGTGACCAGATCGTCTCCTCCTGTGCCTGAGTCCCGTAGGAATAACAGGAGACAACTTTCTGAGCGATCATTTATAGAAGAGTGCACCTCAGGTCTTTCTTACATTCTGGCTGTTATTAGGGCCACACAGGCTGTTTATTCTGTCACATCAGTCCTTCGATGTGTGTGCACTCTTCACAAAACTTTTATTCTCCTAGACTTTTGAGCTTGGTCAGTGCTCTAATTGACAGCAGTTGAATTCTGCCAATAGAAAGAGATCACGCCCTTTCCCATCGCAGTGGGTGGATGTTATCCACCCGAGGGTGGTTCCACCTCACCTGTCAACAGCAGAGTACGGAGTTGAATCCGTACGTGCCACCTTGATGGGGCTGAGGACTATCCACCTCTACGAAACCGCTTCGTACACGAGTCCTCTTACTAGGCGGACCAGACCGTCGACCCTTCGTNTGTGCCTGAGTCCCGTAGGAATAACAGGAGACAACTTTCTGAGCGATCATTTATAGAAGAGTGCACCTCAGGTCTTTCTTACATTCTGGCTGTTATTAGGGCCACACAGGCTGTTTATTCTGTCACATCAGTCCTTCGATGTGTGTGCACTCTTCACAAAACTTTTATTCTCCTAGACTTTTGAGCTTGGTCAGTGCTCTAATTGACAGCAGTTGAATTCTGCCAATAGAAAGAGATCACGCCCTTTCCCATCGCAGTGGGTGGATGTTATCCACCCGAGGGTGGTTCCACCTCACCTGTCAACAGCAGAGTACGGAGTTGAATCCGTACGTGCCACCTTGATGGGGCTGAGGACTATCCACCTCTACGAAACCGCTTCGTACACGAGTCCTCTTACTAGGCGGACCAGACCGTCGACCCTTCGTTAGCGAGCACCAACCCTTCGAAACTGACTGTACTGTATACAAAAAAACACAGAGCCGAATCCGAAGTTCCTCATTTGGTGGGAGATACCGTCCACAATCTCATGCCGCCAGTAACGTCAAGCACACACTTGTTTTTTAAATCTTAATTCCGACATATTACAACAGACCATAATGCTGATGATATTTGTACAGTTACAAACAAATTGTGTCTGTTGCAACGCCTAAAAGTATGTATTTATCTGTCACTGAAAGGGTTAGACGAGCACACAATAGATTTAAGTTTCTTTTTGTTAGATTACACGGCGAGTTTCGCAGGTCCCCATGCGTAGAGACCCGGAAATTTCACGCTAGACTCCACAGTCCTTTGTGTAGTCCAGTGTCAGTTATGCCCGGTTGCACCAGTAACAGCCCTGAACAAAGATCCTAAGATCTTTGTTCAAACAGGATCTTCAGTTGGATCCGAGTTCCAATGCACGAGTGTTGCACCAACGCGAACTGCCGAGTTCCGATCGTAGATCTCCTGACCTCGGTTTGGAACTAGGATTGAGATGAAACACTGTTTGTGATTGGCTCTCATTTCGTGACGTCATCACGCAACTGTTTATTTTGAAGCTTGGAGACAATTAATAAGTTTTTATGGACAGTAGGATCTCTCAAGACTAGTACTTTTTACTATATAATTTAGTTGACTGCACTGAAAAATTTCCGTTTCAGTGGTTTTGTTTGATTGGAAACACTTTGCACACACTTTTTTTTATTATTTTTAATACAAATATTATTGAAAAAGGTAGTGTACATAGAACGAGATGTGTGACGTTTTATCTGTTGTAAGTAAAATAATCGTTGTACGAATTTCACTGAATAATATTCAATAATATTTAATCCCCTCCCTTTCCACCCCCCCCCCCAAAACAATTGAATTTTGCGCTTTCTGTCGGTGTATTTCCAAACTACATTTGTCAGCAACGGCTGCTCATTCACGAGCAAAACATTTGACGTGATATTTAGCTAGTGCGGAAAGTTATGACTGTTTTTTGATATTCTGAATGGCTTTTCCAGTTTTCCGTTGTGTTTGCTCGGAGGGATAAGCATGAATTTCGTTCTCTCTTTACAAAACAATAATACATATTTAATTAAATAAATGCATTGAGCCTCAAGTATTTGTAAAATGTTTAAATATACGTTTTACAACAGCAAAAAAACCAACCGAATCCATTTTTAAACTATTTAAATATCACTAAGTTTATTTCTCGTAAATAAATATTATTAACAGTGCCTTTAGACACTTCTCTGATCTTGGATCAAGATTTCGAACCACCGTATTCGGCGGTTCGAAATGAAGTTTATCTCGATCTCGAGTCATGCTCTGAACTCGAATGGAGAGTGCTCGGACACGATCTCGGGGTCGAGAGACGAACCTCGACGGTGCAACCCCGGCCATTAGTCGTTCAGTCGTATTTTGCTCCAGCGTAGCAGAAAGCACGCGTGTTTAACGTGAAGCTTGTCCTTAGATGAATTCGAGCATCTTGCGGCCCTCTAGCTGCGAGATAAGGGAGTGCGATTAGCGTGGCGTGCAGGCACGGCACGGCGAATGGAGGAATTGCATCCGCGGCCGGCTGGGGAGCGGCGCGCAGTTCTCGTCGGCTCGGCGAGGCAGCCCGCTACCTACCGGCGTTTTATGTGGTCGCGGGGAGCGCAAAGTGCGGGCGGGCCCCACGGCTGTAAAAACCAGAATCGTTAAGCCGCCGCCTCCTCCGCCACGGCGCCCGCTTTACTGCCGGCGAAAGAAG
>NQII01004491.1:128058-149138 GCA_002778355.1 Clitarchus hookeri
GTCCGCCTCCGGCTCTATAAACTAAGCGCTCGATCACACGTCCTATTGGGCGGGCCTTCGACTTGCGACCTCTCCCTCGCAGCGTTCGAAGGAAAAACACGAACACCTGCATTACAGTGAAAGCCTACTCGAGAACGTAACTTCGCATCTTAACGCTCCGGTGACTCATACTTCGCGAGATCCGAGTCGGTGGTCGCGTGGCGTGCAGTTTCGCGTTGAAGATCGCGAGCCTTGTGTGTGCGTGTTGCGAAGAGAACCAAGGAGCACGGAAGAAGAAAGAGCGGGCACTTACAGGCTAGATTTCGAGTCTTATTTGCTGGCCGGATTTGGGGCCATAAACTATTATTTGTTGCCGACCACACGGCATGAACTCTGTTTCTTCATAATTGAACGAAATTTTATTTATGACATGTTGAATTAAAGAAAACATTTTGTAATAAAACGTTATGTGGCATCATTCCAGTTTATCACATTAATAAATTATATCTCAGTGGTTTTTTTTTTTAAATTTTCAATACAGTACATTTATTTTAAGATGAAATAAAATTAAATAATAAATACTTTAAATGCAAAATGATAAACACAAATACCAGTATGCATTAAGCATTACAATTTACATATTACTTAATGNTAAATACTTTAAATGCAAAATGATAAACACAAATACCAGTATGCATTAAGCATTACAATTTACATATTACTTAATGCCATAAAGACATGTACTATAAATGCATATAATAAATTAAAGACAAGTTAAACATAGTAATGTAATGAAATAAATACANAAATACTTTAAATGCAAAATGATAAACACAAATACCAGTATGCATTAAGCATTACAATTTACATATTACTTAATGTCATAAAGACATGTACTATAAATGCATATAATAAATTAAAGACAAGTTAAACATAGTAATGTAATGAAATAAATACANCATAAAGACATGTACTATAAATGCATATAATAAATTAAAGACAAGTTAAACATAGTAATGTAATGAAATAAATACATTAAAGTCAAATAGGGTATTGATAATCAAATGGGTGAAGACGTATACATCACAAAGCACATAGACATAACATAATATATATTCCAGGTCCTTGATTTTTATTTGTCTCAGTTGTTTGTCACCTTTAGTTAGAATTTTTGCGTGGTTTAAAAGAACTAGAGTTTTCAATGTACTGGATCCTTTTGTTATAAGTATGGGTCCTGGATATCTTAGGATGATAAAGGAGATACATGCTGCGTATCGAAGTCAACGGAATGTGTATGATGGTCCACGGTGTACTTGGCTAGTATACGACGGTTGGTACGCAGCTGTTGTTAACTGGTGGAATGAGTGGAAGATTCATACGTAGATTAACAGCACATTTAATTATACACCGTGTAGAAAAATGGCGGATTGAAACACCGAAATTGAGTAGAGAAATGAAAACTTAAAAGGAAATATACGGGTCACGTTTTATCTTGGATAACCGTTAGGCCTCAGCAATCCCTTAAAGCTAGCGTATGGTCACGAAATGACATATCAGATGTGCTGGCGAAACTCGTTGCCGCGATGGCTGCACGTGTTGAGGAGAAGCTGAATAATGTGCGAGGTAATGTTCTGCGTCGTGCGGACGCGTGCTATAGAATGTACGTTGGACACAGCTATTATGCTTATACTGTAGAGTGATGTGTATTAATGCGTACTGTCATTACACGATGTGTGACACGTGGAACTACACAATGTGTGGTTCTCTGTCTTCATCGCATCACTACTGTGTAGCCGGTGTGGTGTCCCACTCACGATCGCACGCTAGATTCTTGAGAGCGCCGAGACCAAACGGCTGGTCATAATAAAAAAACATCACCCGTATAATTTATTCAGTTCTTTCTCTTCTCTACGTTACCCCCAACATCTCAATCCGCCATTTTTACACATTGTACAATAAAAAAAAAAAACNGTTCTTTCTCTTCTCTACGTTACCCCCAACATCTCAATCCGCCATTTTTACACATTGTACAATAAAAAAAAAAAACAATAATTGTTTGTTTTACACGTTATTTAGCTGCAAAAATTCGAAGATACCAATTTGGTGTTGCCGGTCGATGACCAGAGGATGTAATTTTCCCTGATACGACGTCGAGGTTAGATGCAGACCTACTTGAAAACACTATGACTTCATTTTACATTTNGATGTAATTTTCCCTGATACGACGTCGAGGTTAGATGCAGACCTACTTGAAAACACTATGACTTCATTTTACATTTATCAAGCCTAGAGGGTGGATTATTTTAGCACACTTCATCTCCTCGTACAACGAGTTGCGGATGTTCAGGCCATTAGCGCCGAGTATGGTCGAGAGAGGGGGGTCACCCCTTCTCTTTTCAGCTAGGAGGAGCGTCGACGCCCTGGGTTGATAAACGGTAGTCGGTCAGTATATCAGTTTGTAATAAGTATTCATAGCTTACTGTAGATGCTTGCCTTATATATATTTTTAATATATCTGGTTTTTAAGTCTTTGCACAGCCAAAAGCTGCAATAATTTAGTAGAAATGTTATTTAAATAATTAAAACCTTGGCTTGAATGAAAAAAAAAGTGTCATAAAAGTGCATAACCGCCTGCACAAACACACAACGCACAGTTTGTGAATAAGGTAAGGTAGAGAGAGAGAGAGAGAGAGAGAGAGAGAGAGAGAGACAGAGCGACAGAGAGAGAAGATAAAACGAATATAATATTTGTCGTAGAAAGTTGAGGTTTGCTTTCTCTTCTGGAAACAAAAACTCGGCGCCTTTCGCAAAAAAAAACTTTCAGGTTTGTGTATGTAAAAAAACCACTAGTCTAATCGATGACAGCTGGTTTCCACTGTAGAAAGCGAAGTTTCGCTATCGTTCCTATCACAGTTTGCTACTAGATAGCGTCGTTGCGGGCTGGCAGGGCACACGTCATTTGGCTGAAGTTTCTTTCAAATACATGCTCTGTAAAAGGTCTTCTTGGCCTAACCGGGCCGCGGTGGTGTAGTGGTCAGACTACTCGTCTCACCTAGGAGGGATCTCTTAGTACATGCATTCCAGCACATAACGCGCTCTTCTACGGTAAGTGGTGGGTAAAAGGAACTCCAACGGAAACTGTAAAAGAAAACCAAACAGGATAAGCATATTAATTGCGGGGAAAACTAAAAAAAAACCCCACAAAATTCCAAAAGGGAAAATAAAATAAAAAGGGAAAACATGAAACAGAGCAAAAAAGAAGACGTCTTGGGACCGTGCTAGGGGGAAATAAAANCCCCACAAAATTCCAAAAGGAAAAATAAAATAAAAAGGGAAAACATGAAACAGAGCAAAAAAGAAGACGTCTTGGGACCGTGCTAGGGGGAAATAAAAAGCATACTCAAAACCGGCGTAGGTGACGAAAAATTATGTAATAGGAAATAGGGAAAGGGAGCCGAGTATGGGAAACAGAGTGTTGTATACTGCGGGGCTAGGCGCCCGCACAACCATAGGTATTGTTGTATATCAGTAGGTAGTATACTGAAATGGCGTTTTAAGGCACGTGACGTCTTAACAGTAATCGACGGGCATAGTCTGTAGTGTATGTACTTTTCTTGGTTCAACACATATTGGACGCACGTTTCATGGTTTCGTAAAAAAAAAGACTGCATTTCAAACATTTTGCTTTGAGCACCTGGCAGGTGCTCCGTCGGCCGAATTCCCGATCAAACGCAAGTGTCCCACGGTAGGAGCTGTCCTCNACGCAAGTGTCCCACGGTAGGAGCTGTCCTCCGGGGGACCTGCCTGCAGACGAGCTGGTGGCTCCCGTCCCCCGAGAGGACGAGAAACAAGTCCGAGTGTCAGGTGGACAGGTATTATCACACCGTGAATGGCCGGCCGGTGAGCCGGCCCGAGTGATGGCGAGGAGATGCGGCCTGTTCTCTCGCGTCGCTGTGCCGGCTCGCACGCTGGGGCCGACGAGCGCGTCGTCCGGTCTGGACCAGGTCGACACCACTGNTCGTCTGAAGTGTGTGTTCTTTTCGTAGATCAGCACGTTGGACGCACGCTTAATAGTTTCGTTGAAAAACGTGTATTTGGAACACTCTGCAACGCAGTTCAAGCGCCAGGTAGACGGGCGCCTTAAGGAGACTCCCGTGTTGTAAGCAGCTGTGTCTACACCGTCAACAATTCCCACATATTTACGGGAAATTCGACCGAAATGTACAGTAAATATACGGGAACGCAATCCGCAAAGGCGGAAAACGAGATTCTAGTCCGTAAATACGAAATACGGGAAGTCTCCGCTGTTCCTATAGCCTCGGAACGAACAATGCCGAGTTCACGCGAAGCTATCTTCGCCACTGTGACCAGAAAATGATCGTTTCTGCGGCAGTTAATGACATCCGTGACGCTAAGACCTATTCTTTCAGACACTGAAGAGTAGCTTCTGGCGCCTGTAACATTTATCAACACTTAAAATGTGCTAACTTAAATAGAAACTACAAAAGTTTGCCTATGTTAATCTGCTGGAAATGCAAAAATCATACCACAGGCGTAATGTGGTATTTGTAGGCGTGTGGTTAGAATCACGGACTTGCAACTTTCTGATTCGGATTGAAATCTTTCACAAGTATAAAATATTTTAATTTTTTTAAATTCCTGTTTTATACAGAGTAGAACACTTACGTAACGAAAATTAAATACTTTTCCATTATATCTTTGTATTTTAAACTGGAAGTACACACAAAACTGACTGGGGAAATAAACGGAAAGGTTCCGTGAAATTTACGGAAAGTCCGTTTTTGAAAATCAAATTGCCTGCAATTTTGCGGGCAGTTTTCGGACACATTTTGATAATTTTCTACCAGCACTTTTCCGTAAAATGATGGCAAATTTTTTNATTTTGCGGGCAGTTTTCGGACACATTTTGATAATTTTCTACCAGCACTTTTCCGTAAAATGATGGCAAATTTTTTAAACAGCGTGTCCCAATAAAAAAAACCATGGAATATTTCAATGAAAATTTTTTTTTCAGGACAGAAATGAAAGTCGATACATTGCTGCCAATTCATAAATCATGTTATTTAAATATAAATTTGNTTTTTTTTTCAGGACAGAAATGAAAGTCGATACATTGCTGCCAATTCATAAATCATGTTATTTAAATATAAATTTGCTTGTTGAAAAGTGCCCAAGTCAGCGAAAATCGCTATAAGTAACCCTCTGTTCACGATCATTTATTATTCTGTAAAACAATGTTTTAAACTANCAAGTCAGCGAAAATCGCTATAAGTAACCCTCTGTTCACGATCATTTATTATTCTGTAAAACAATGTTTTAAACTACAGCGATAATGATGTATGTTTTCTGGACATATTGATGTTATACGATCCTACAGTTGCCGTTTACAATCCTGATGAAACAGAACACAAGAGAAGCTTGTTTCTGCTATTTTTCATGGCTGTCGCAATGCTTAATTCCTTACGGCTGGATGTGACCTTGCGGCGTTTAAAATAATTTTCTTTGCAGGCCCCTTAACAACTTGGGTTTCTGTAGGCTTAATAAATACCCTACGCAGCATTAAAAAAAAGAGGATTTCCCTGTAATTACAAACTAAAAGTTCTCTTGAAATTACATCCCAAAAAATATTATTCTATCAATACAAGTAAAATATTGCATCTTTACTACAACACACTATATTGTGAAACGTAACAATTCGTTTATGTACCTCCATATTTATAATCAATTTGGAGTCAGCAGTAGTTGTTTGTTAAGATTACTCAATGACGTGTAGTAAAATTTGCTCTAATTTACTTGAAGTGCTACAAATTTAAACTTGGGAACTATAGTTTCCCAAAAATTTTGTAAAACCGTAACAATATTTTGCAGTCTATAGCCCGGGAAAAATTTGCAGCTTTATATGGCGGCAAGCTAAGCTTCAAACACCTTTCGTTTCTAAGTGACTTTTCCGTTTGACTGCGCCAATACTGTCCCACGTGATTCGTATGCGAACAGCTTAGAAATATATATATATACCCGTCATCTGACCATGAACGCTAAACGAAACCACAGTGTTTTCAAGCGCATGTATTTCCGCACAAATACTCTTCTGGAAATAAAAAAACGTAACCACTCTTATTTATACCCTAAATTTCTTTACGAGAAGTATTTAGGAAATTTTAAATGATGTACATGCAAGTTATTTTCTTGTCTTCTCAAGGGTGTTTTTACGAGGGTAAAAACTATCTGTAAACGGGTGTTTTCTCAAACATTTTTAGCTATGACAATTTCGGTGTATAAACGTTGGCAAGGTGTACGGATATAAGGCACATATTTTTTGCAGTATTACGCCATAAAGAGTAAGTATTACTGAGGACAATTCGAAAGAGGAGCATTTTTGAAAAAAAAAAAAAAAAGACTGAAGTTCGGTACCTAGCGCGTAGAGACGTTAAAGGTCCTGCCTGCATGCATCGTTTATCTCCTTTATTGGCCGAGAAGCGCGGGAGCTATAAGGGTTACACTGGCACGCGCTACAAGAGCGCCATCGCCGCTACGCGCAGGGCTCTGAACTGGCGTGCAGTGTTCTCGTAGTGCTGCGTGTACCTATAAGACTTTCAGGGCGACCGTATCATTTTATTGATAAAAAGTCTGTAGCATAGTTCAATACAGGCTCCTATCGTAGTTTTACTCGTGTCTGGCTAGTATGTTTTAAGATACGGCAGTCTGAAAAAAATGCTCTTTTCGTAGGTTAACACACTGAGAGCACGTTTAATAGTTTCGTCAAAAAAATGGGATTTCCACACTCTGCAACGCAGCTCAAGCGCCTAGCTGGCGGAACCCTCAACACACTGAAGAGCCAAAAAAACTGGTATAGGCGTGCGTATGCAAATAACAGAGGCATGGAACCAATCAGAGTAACGCGATGCGGTCGACAGCTAGATCGGTTACTGCTGCTACAATGGCAGGCTATCAAGATTTAAGTGAGTTTGAACGTGGTGTTATAGTCGGCGCACGAGAGATGGGACATAGCATCTCCGAGGTAGCGATAACATTTTGATGTTCGCGTACGATCATTTCACGAGTGTACCGTGAACATCGGGGATCAGGTAAAACATCACATCTTCGACATCGCTGCGGCCGGAAAAAGATCGTGAAAGAACGGGACAAACGACGACGTGACAGACGTACAACCCTTTCTCAAATTGGCGCAGATTAAATTTGTGGACTGCCCTGCAGGATACATGGTGTGAATTGCCTCCTGCATNTCATTTCACGAGTGTACCGTTAACATCGGGGATCCGGTAAAACATCACATCTTCGACATCGCTGCGGCCGGAAAAAGATCGTGGAAGAACGGGAGAAACGACGACGTGACAGACGTGCAACCCTTTCTCAAATTGGCGCAGATTAAATTTGTGGACTGCCCTGCAGGATACATGGTGTGAATTGCCTCCTGCATACCTTCAGACATTAGTCGAGTTCATGCCACGTCGTCTTGCGGCACTTCTGCGTGCTCAGGGGACCTACACGATATTAGGCAGGTGTACCGGTTTTTTTTTTTTTTGGCTCTTCAGTGTACAACTTTATAAGCTTAATTGTGTCGCTTTTAGGCCTCGGATACGCAAAATACATTCAGCATACAATGGCCTTAAAAATTAATACAAAACGAAAAATGTACAATCATCATAAGTGGGATTAAAAATCGGATACACAAAATGCCCATACTCCTGAATAACGAACTGTTTTATCAGCTGCTGCATTTTACATTCATCATATCTAGCAGATCCACTGCCCACAATTCACCAACTCTGATGGTAAATATTGATTACCGATCCCAGCAGTTTTCGGCTTTACGTTAACGTTTGAAACATGTTATTGTCATACATTCCTTGCTTGCAACACCAGCAACAAAAATTTATAGGTATACATAATATTTCCGAATCAAGATAAAATTTTTGGAAGCTTGTATGACAAACGGGTATCGTGCAGAAAGCGTTAACTTTTAGCGCTCGCAGGGAGAAATCGTAATTGAAGATGCTGCTAAGAATTTTTTTTTTGCCCGAATCTCTTTTGTATCGGTGTGACCACAGAACGCAACGGCTGAGTATATAAATGAGCGAGGCTGGTGCTTGCACCTCGAGCTCCATAAAACAATTGAAGGATACTGTCAGATAAGTGCCAGGAAACTTACTTGCAAGATACTGGCCACCAACAGAAATCCTCCCACAGCATGACNGGATACTGTCAGATAAGTGCCAGGAAACTTACTTGCAAGATACTGGCCACCAACAGAAATCCTCCCACAGCATGACGCAGTCAAATGGAAACAGCTCTCATTCCCAGAGCTTCATGCGGCCAACGACCGGCAGATTACTAAGGATAGTGATTTTCGGTGAACATATTTCGAGACTAAGTATATTTCAAAACACTCAATTGTAATTTTAGTTAGTTTTTTTACTTAATTTTTTTTTAATTTCGGTTTTTTTTGGCATAGTACGGACGTTCAGTGTCGTAGAGACCGGATCAAACACAAAAAACGGCTGCTCATGCTTGCAGNTTTTTTTGGCATAGTACGGACGTTCAGTGTCGTAGAGACCGGATCAAACACAAAAAACGGCTGCTCATGCTTGCAGTATGCATGTATTGTTGTAAAATTAATATCGTCGACTTCACCAAGTATATGCATGTGAAATGTTTCGCCACGCCGGTCGTAGTTTCTACGCATTTCTCTGCTCTGTGACGCAGCGTANCAAGTATATGCATGTGAAATGTTTCGCCACGCCGGTCGTAGTTTCTACGCATTTCTCTGCTCTGTGACGCAGCGTGCTTCAGCGGGCGGCCAGCACATCCACCGTCGTTCCCCGGCTTCTGTACGTGCGTCCTCACACGAAGGCGACATTTCTCCCGCGTGNCACATCCACCGTCGTTCCCCGGCTTCTGTACGTGCGTCCTCACACGAAGGCGACATTTCTCCCGCGTGGAAGGCGCTTTATTGGAATAGCGCTGCTTCCCGCGGCGCAAAATTAGAAGCGCGAGTGTGGAATGTGTTCGACCTGTCCCCCTGTATCCGGCGCCGCCTGTGAATAGAAAGGATTTGTGAGGAGTCAGAGAGGGAGAGCATGGTTTCATTCACTGCACATGTGACAGGCTGAGCGCTGAAGATAGCCGTCCTGTGCACGACTGATCGATAACAACCGATAGCCATAGGGATGGCGATTTATCGCGAAAGTAGAGCGGCTTGAAAAAAAAAATGGCACTGAAAAACCCCTGTAATTTACACGAACACAATAGTTGAGCAGGTATTCGACTGATATACTGTGCTTATTACATTTCTCCTTTGCCTTGACGTATCAGCAGAATGCCGCTGCGTTGCCGCTAAACTACAATGTGCATCCCCGTGCGCTGTTACAGGTGCTGTCAAGGACAGACGTTTTGTAGCTGCATTCTGATGTTGGATCTGCCATCTCAGACTGAGAGGGCAGATTGTTGTGTGCGAAGGGCGGGCCTTATATTTTTTATTAACTGTCCCTAAAGCTAAAATGAAGGTCGGAGGTCATAGGTCGGTGTGGCTTCAATGTGCGTCCCAGGACACAGTGCCATACGCCTAATATTGCAGGAAACATACTGACTACAGGACATGTGCATGTTGCTTTTCAGTGACTGGGTGAACATGGCCGTGATTGGAGCCTTCCATGCTTACTGCTAACCGTGGGAGATGTCTACCACCAGATAGTGGCATAGTGTCGCAACTTCCTATTTGTTATTGCTTAATTCACGGCGTATAATGTAAGGATATTTAATAAGTTAACATTAACATTTCATATTTGCCCATACATGGATTTTAAAATTACTGAATTGGGTACAAATGGAAAGTTTTTCAAAGAACGAAATAAGAAAATTTGTAAGAGACTGTGGAAGACCTATAAACTCAGCTTCATCGTAAATGAGCTCAGTAGCTCACGTGCAGACTTACAATCATAAGAAAAACAGGATGTAGGAATAAGTAGTTTTTACAAGCGTAAATAAACCAGGTTGTATTTGATTCCCGTGTTCAAATCTCGATTACGTCGAAGAACAATTTTTACACCTCTATCTTCACTCGCGTACTTTTTATGTCAAGAGAATGTTTAAAATACTTGAAAATATACTGACATCAAAGAACTAATAAAAGCCATTAAAGAAATTCTACACAAACTTTTCTTTGTAGCGCATTACTACTGCTATGTAGTAACACAGTTTGAACACTTCACATTCCCTTGCTGACACGGCACTTTGAAAAAACTGTTTAAAAGACTCAAGTATTTTACTTGCATTTGCCGCACATAAGAAATTTTGAGTTACTATAGTCTTGCATTCAATGTGCGACATATGTGGTTCTTGGCGAAACTGTTTACAGTCTTGGGTAGTCTGTCTTACCAAAAAGTTTTTAAAAATAATGATTGCTTTTGACGTTGCTACTTTGTGCTGGCAGGCTAATGGAGGACCGACTGACGTATAAGAGACGTATTACTGAACTCGCATCTAATTGTGACACACAACCAAGACTTGCGAAGGAGGCGAACCACGACCACTGGCTTGCGTCCAACAACATCAAACACAAAAACATATTTTTATTAGTCTCGAAATACGACAGAGCGTCGTACTGATATTTGTACAATTACGACAAAATTAAGTTGTTTATTGCAACGCCTATAATTGTATATTTTTCTGTGACCTACAGCGTTAATTCGGATACTGATAATTCGTCATTCACCTACGAATGGCTGAGATTTTCCAATAATAATAATAATACTAAAATAGTGGAATACTATTAGGGCGCATTGGCTTTACTCCCAATCCCAAGTTTTCAAATTCCGTTGTCACGCAAGAAATACTGGTGAAGTAATTAAGTAGAAATATTTAATTTAACTTGTTCGTTAATATTGTAGTACGCATAAAACTATTCCATTTTTCATCTTCTGACAAGTGCTGCGAGAAAAGTTTGATCTTATCTTTCAGGTGTCGTATATGTATTTAGTTTCCATGAACTATTTCCATTGCAGCAATTGAATCTATTTCTGCAAATAATTAACTTAAATCTTAAAATCCCGGAGTAGTGAAAAATTATTGTGTATATGACTGATTTCCCGTTGTTAGAGTGATGGAAATAATGACCACTTAATTAAGCGCGACAGTAATTTAGTTTACTAATTACTTGTTGGAACAACTTCTTCTATTCTTCTAAACCTTTTTAATTCGCTGGCATTATACTTATTGGATAAAGGAAAATTGCGAAGGTTCAGGTATAATATTATGCAGAAATATATTTTTGAAAAAGCGTCACGGACCAAGTTATTTTTTTTTTTTCTCCTGATGAAGACGCATAAGCTGCTTAAATCACATACGCAGGCTGCGAAGAAAGAATACATTCGTAAGTAAGGAGATTTATAAACTATGTTCTAATAAAACCAATGCAGAACATGTGGAGGATGCGATTGTGTGTCGAGTCAGATCTGCGACGCAAAACGTAAGCGAACTCACTCTTACTAGGAACTTCCAAAACAAAAAAGAGTAAATAAGAGAAAAGAGGCGATCAGACAGGGGAAATAGTCTGGGGAAGAATGACTACCAACAGGTCAAGTTGATGTCTAGGAGGCGGGGATAGCAGCGAGCGAAATCCCTTGGCGAAGATTCTGCCATCTGTTTTTAGGGCCCATTTCAGAAGTTTCTTTTATTTCACCTTCGTAAATCTTCCCCGGGAAATATTTTTCTCGAGCTTGTCGACGCCCATTTCTGAGCAATTAATCACCACGAGCGGTAGCATTCTTGAAGATTATCTCCAGGTTACTTCATTTTCGGTACGTTTTCTGACTATTGCGCAAGACAAACGATGGCACCTTACGTGCTTAAACGACTCATCTTAACACCGACGTAAAGAAATATACTGGTAACAATGATTTTAGCGTTACTGTTGCGAAAAAATTCGAAACTGTTTTTTACTGCGCCCAAAGTTACGAGATATTTTTAATGTAAATACTTAATATTCTCATTCTAATTTTTTATAGGTGGAGTAAAATAGCGTTTTATAATTCGAGGCTTCTTTACTGCGTAAAAAGATGGAAGTAGTGTAGACGTCAATATTTTCGATAAACACCTGCAAATTTTCACGTGTCATTAACGGCTAGAGAGTTTAAAAATGCGATTATTCATTTGGGGTCGAGACTTGTGGTAGGTTTATGCAACTTCCGCAAACTGTCCAAGACTTACTTGAAGACTTCTGAGACAATAATAAGCAAACAACAAAATGTAGGACCAACAACGGTCTCCCACTGTGGAAGGAAGCAGCGAATGAGTGATTAGTTGACTTCTGTTTGAGTTTACAAACGACTGCCATGTCGTCACTGTAGGATACCAAACTCGCGAATTCTTCACTTCTCTCTCTAATAACTGCGGTATGTGTTGAAAGCATACGTTACCGCATTGTTCTGCATTCAGTTAATCCAGACTGGAACGTTACAAACATTTCCCCTGCCAAAAAAGAATGTACAAGTTTATGAAGAATATTTTCAAACGAAAGTCACCCTCCGTAATTATAAAGAAGGTAATATTTCCGAAAAGCATGCGAGCAGAGTTTGAATGCCAACTGGTTGCTGTTTTTATCCAAAGTCATTTCCTTGCTCGATTTGACTTCACAGTGTTTAAAAATTAGTTGTAATTTAATCGTAAAAAACAACTTCTTCGAAGACATCGAAAGCATTGCTCAGAATTTTCAGTTATAGCGTGTTGACGAAGTATAACACAGGGACATAATGATATTATGCCCGTAACAATCGCCTACAAACTTGCTGTGAATAAGGGGCATCAATACTTGCCATTGTGGGTTTATACATTTTTGTCATAATTTCCATTACGAAAAATTTAACCAATTTTTTTTTGCACGAGTGCCTATAAATAATAGTTTCTCTAACTTGATCAAATTGTCGCAGCTTTCCTAATTTATTAACTTCTGACTGGCGATAGCCGAGAAGAAAAACGTGGTTGAGGGCGATTATATAAATGATACTAAAGCGAAGGAAGCAATGATTGCTTCTAAAACGATGTAAGATGCAAAGATTTTTATTTTGTCGACTTTAAAACATAAGATAATATCTCAAAGTGCGGGACGTGGCATAAAATTCTAAAAAAATTTTAGATGGCGGGAATTGATCTCCGTTAACCTTGTGGGGCAAAACTCAGTGCAGGATGTTCATAGTTAACTGAACATTTTGGAAATTAACATATGGAAAACGTCGCTGACGTTGCTTGTAACAGGCGCAGCGACTGGCGTGCACGCGGTCAAGTTGGCAACGACGGAAGGCAAATAGTTCCACGTATCAACGTCGAATGAAACTGTTGGGTAAACATTTCTGAATACTGAAATTATTTTTTATACATTCTGTTCTTTTAACATACTTGAACTGTAGGAATTAACAGATTTATAAAACCTTTACCTTTCTAGTAATTTCACAATTTCACTTGATCGACGCATGAATAAAGTGGTCACGCCCAATGCAATGTTAATGTTACGTATGTTAGAAGAATACGCGATGCGCACATAAGTAGATGTCTAGCATGGCTTTCAAAAATGCTCAGTTGACAGTGAACCACTTATGCTAAGCCGAGGTGAGGTGTACGAAGCTTACTATTGCTCGCGGCTGCATTTCCGTCCGTCAAGAGTGTGATCGTGTGAGCTGTAGGAAACGCGGGGGAAACCGTTACATCCGTACTACTAAAGCAAAGGCTCGCTCCATGCATATATCAAATCCAATATGTGGTTCCAGTGTCCTCAAGATACTTCTGGATAGTCTTATAACATTCGATCGCCTCCACTTGAAAAGAAAATCGTCTCTCTCATCCTAAGACAATCCCTGTGCAGGCAGCAAACCCCCGGTACTCGTGAGATGTCCCCACACAAAACAAGNGCTACCATCCCCCCTCCCCTCCAAACACACCCCACTGCAAACTAAATTTCTGTTGAGTAGTCGTGTCCCCTCAAGTATGAAAATATTTATTCCGGTCGCAATACAAAGTGCGCTTGCGAGAATATTGCCAATCAACTTCTCCGTGAAGAGGCTTCACTTTCCGTCCGACAGCAGTTCTTTGTGAAGGATCAGACCCCAGAACACAACTACTTCAGAAAAATGACAGAGGAAAACTCATAACGTCGGCTCTGCCATAACAATATGGCATCAAGGTCAACATTATTTGCCTTTTTTTTTTNACAGAGGAAAACTCATAACGTCGGCTCTGCCATAACAATATGGCATCAAGGTCAACATTATTTGCCTTTTTTTTTTAATGCACGAATCTAAACTCTCCAAGAATTCTACGTGTGTTGTTATCGATCGAATTTTTCTTTTCATGATCCTAATACGTTAACTATCCATATACGCCTTTCCTTACACTTGTATGATGTGAANGATCGAATTTTTCTTTTCATGATCCTAATACGTTAACTATCCATATACGCCTTTCCTTACACTTGTATGATGTGAAGGTGAATTAAAACAGTCTATTTTCCGCTCCGAAACTTTTGTGACATTCTTTGTCTGCAGTGGCCGACTTTAGCAGATTTTTGCGAACTCCGTGAAGGCTGTGCAGTATTTGAAGAGAGAAGGAGTGATGTATTGTGATATATTTTTTTTTTGTCTTTTCGCATAACGACGCCAAGCGCTAACTTGTGCCGTGCCAATAATAAAGCGTACTGTCAAAACTAAATCCTTCATTTTACATCAAAGTGCTGGTAAACTATTCTCCAGAACTTACGGACACGTTGCTTGTTCAAAAACGGACTTTCCNAGTGCTGGTAAACTATTCTCCAGAACTTACGGACACGTTGCTTGTTCAAAAACGGACTTTCCTTAGTTGCTCCGTAAATTTCCAAGTTAATTTCTACGCACTTGTGTTTAAAAAAAAGAGATTACGAAAAAAAAAAAAACCCTTAATTNCCTTAGTTGCTCCGTAAATTTCCAAGTTAATTTCTACGCACTTGTGTTTAAAAAAAAGAGATTACGAAAAAAAAAACCCTTATATNTTTTTTTAATGCACGAATCTAAACTCTCCAAGAATTCTACGTGTGTTGTTATCGATCGAATTTTTCTTTTCATGATCCTAATACGTTAACTATCCATATACGCCTTTCCTTACACTTGTATGATGTGAAGGTGAATTAAAACAGTCTATTTTCCGCTCCGAAACTTTTGTGACATTCTTTGTCTGCAGTGGCCGACTTTAGCAGATTTTTGCGAACTCCGTGAAGGCTGTGCAGTATTTGAAGAGAGAAGGAGTGATGTATTGTGATATATTTTTTTTTTGTCTTTTCGCATAACGACGCCAAGCGCTAACTTGTGCCGTGCCAATAATAAAGCGTACTGTCAAAACTAAATCCTTCATTTTACATCAAAGTGCTGGTAAACTATTCTCCAGAACTTACGGACACGTTGCTTGTTCAAAAACGGACTTTCCTTAGTTGCTCCGTAAATTTCCAAGTTAATTTCTACGCACTTGTGTTTAAAAAAAAGAGATTACGAAAAAAAAAAAAACCCTTAATTTACGTTACGTGTACGTTTCACTAGGTATAAAAGAATTGGAAAAGTTTAAACGTCTAGTACTGCTGCGAGTTTTTAAATCGAATATGTTTGGTAGCCTAGACTTCCACGCGCCACTCAACAGCAACCAACTTCCGGCAATCTACTGTATGTAGCCTATAACTTTCGTATTTACAGTATGGTTACATGAGCAACTATTACACGTGATTGATGCTACTTTCTTACGTTTGAAGAAACACATCCAAGTGGCGTGGATATTCCGTGTTGATTCGTCATTGTTCGTCCCCGAAACCCGAAGCTATAGGAAATACATGTTGACACGTTCCACATTTTGTATTTACGGACTGCGTTTCCGTATATTTGCTGTACATTTCCATAACGATTTCCGCGAATATACGGAAAATACCTACAATGTCTTCGCTTCGTCTGTCGTAGCTATTGTTTTTGTTTAGTTGTATGAGCCAGTTGAAGGNCGGAAAATACCTACAATGTCTTCGCTTCGTCTGTCGTAGCTATTGTTTTTGTTTAGTTGTATGAGCCAGTTGAAGACGCGTCTTCGAATGCATTACAACTACTCCGTCTTCCAAACCTGTACCTCACTACGTCCGAGATCTCTGCTGCGCCATGTTTGGTGCCCGTGTCGTTTGTTTCCCCACAGCACTCCTCCGCAGCCGCAGTAGGAAAACAAATGGTAGCCATATTGTATTTGTTAATTTTTTTTTAATTTTGGTTTGATTTATAATGTTTTCATAAGCGGAATATTGATACAAATTTCACGATGTATGAAAGAAATATGAACAGATAAATATTTACAACGTGCAAGCCTTCATAAATAAACGGCCCTTCCACCGTACATGAAAATAAATTTAAAACAATTGACTGGCCAGAAAAAAAAAAGCCTTTATGAGAGTAAGGGGAAACTAACTTATTACTATTTTTATTCATTCTTTAAAATTTAATTCAGGTAATTGAATAAGCATTGATGAGTTTTCTGGGACTATCAAAACGCGGGAGTGCTTGTACTATTATCATGTCTGCACTTTATCTCAGAAAGTACTAAGTAATTTAATACAGCAATATTTTTTCCCACAACTCGGAGATGCAATTTTGTAAAATTTCTGAAACTAGTTTTTGCTATATGCATTCCTATTAATTTGAAGAGAAATAATAGCGATACATTTTAGAGTAAAATTGAAAACAGGATTTAATTCAAATACATTTTGCCATATTGACAAGTAATTTTAAAACTTTCTGAAATATATATATTTTTTTTTAGGTAAATGGATAGTTAGCTTTCTAAAGCAAAAATTACGCACATATATAATATGTACACACACATAAACTTACACAGCAAATATTTTGGTAATGAATATTTCGGAAGTGAAAGGTGCTATTGACATGCTGGTTTCACAGTATTGACGTTTAGACAAGGACTCATAATTACAGCACATACATAGATTTGAATAAGTATTATAATGTGTATTTCGTGAAAAAAAGTTACATTTTTTTAATGGAACTATGTCTATTCACACCAAGGAAAGAAAACTAAAGGAAATTAGAATGTCAGTGGCGTTTTTCGCAGGATTCTAGTGAAAGAAGTTTAAGTGCTATCTCAATATGAAACTTTTAAATACCGACAGTTGCCTGCTCTATTTGACTGCTCAGTTACCAGGCTACGATGTTCGCCCGCGCGCGTGCGCGCGCGCGCGTGTGTGTGTGTGTGTGTAGATTCTGTTTCCGTTACACTGATTGCACTGGGACCTCCTCGTCAGTACTTTGTGATAGTTCATACTACTTTGACGTAGGACGTGCTGGAAGATGGTATTTACTAATTCTGAAGAAGACGACATGCTCATGGTGTATGGCGAGTGTAGGAAGAATGCCGTTTGTTCTTGTAGCGTGTACGCTGAACGATATCCCAATAGACGTCAACCATTCTCGACAATTATTTGCGAACACTTCCGGTATCCAGTATTCGTTCAGCACGTCTTACGTCCAGGTAGTGGCTACCTACGCTCTAAGGGAAAGCCATCCCAACATTTGTATGCTTATATACACTGAAGAGCCAAAAAAACTGGTACACCTGCCTAATATCGTGTAGGGACCCCGCGAGCATGCAGAAGTGCCGCAAGACGACGTGGCATGGACTCGACTAATGTCTGAAGGTATGCAGGAGGCATTGAAATCTGCGACAATTTGAGAAAGGGTTGCACGTCTGTCACGTTTAATGATTCTCATCAGTCGTCGTTTGTCCCGTTCGTTCATGATCTTTTTCCGGCCGCAGCGTTGTCGAAGATTTGATGTTTTACCGGATTCCCGATATTCACGGTACACTCGTGAAATGGTCGTACGCGAAAATACAACTTTCATCGCTACCTCGGAGATGCTATGTCCCATCTCTCGTGCGCCGACTATAACACCACGTTCAAACTCACTTAAATCTTGATAGCCTGCCATTGTAGCAGCAGTAACCGATCTAGCTGCCGACCGCATCGCGTTACTCTGATTGGTTCCATGCCTCTGTTATTTGCATACGCACTCCTATACCAGTTTTTTTTGGCTCTTTAGTGTATATGTGTGTGTGTGTGTGTNTGCCTCTGTTATTTGCATACGCACTCCTATACCAGTTTTTTTTGGCTCTTTAGTGTATATGTGTGTGTGTGTGTGTATATATATATAACATGTTTTAAGTTAAAATATTAGTATCTGAGAAAAATTCGTCATAAATATAACATATTGTCCAAATTTCAACTTCATACTACGTAAACTGTTTTTACGTATTTGAAGAAAGTACGTGCCCTCCATTTCTCTGCATTTTTTACGTACGAGCTCCCAGCCGGCAACTGATCACGTGACGCTCTGGATGGTGCCTTGCCTGATCGCCTAAGCCGTTCTGTGCTAAGATGTATAAATGTTTCGGTCTACGTCTGGTAATGTCGTCTCTCGGCACTCGTCGACGAATGAAGTCGTGGCGTACTTCTAGCACGCCGGGCGGCTGTAGCCCATGCACTAAAGATAAGGTAAACAAACTTTCGTCTTCTGCGTATGTACTGAACGTTGTCCTACTCCGTGCCAATGCAACTGTCAAAGTCACATGGTCAACATTGACGAACGTGTTTTTTTTTTGTATTTTAATTTCCAGAACAAAAATTTTTATATTTTCAGAAGGCGAAAACTTTTATTGGAATGAAATACTTCCATAAATTTGAATTGAATCAAACTACATTACAAATTGGTTAGGAGTATACAAACATCCCACGGCACTGGTTTACACGAAAAGTGTTCTAACATAAAATCCTGATTCACGTCATTTATGATAGTCGTATTGTCAGAGAAGCAGTCCAATGCCGAGACACGGAAACGCGTTTGCGCAGCTAGCGTGATCAATCCACCCCATATGCACTCTAGGCTGTAGCCAAGATAGTCGGNGCGAGACACAGAAACGCGTTTGCGCAGCTAGCGTGATCAATCTACCCCATATGCACTCTAGGCTGTAGCCAAGATAGTCGGAGTAGTTCCTCTTCTGTGTGCTTAGCTAACTATTCTGCTGCACCGATAAAAAAAAATCTCGCCTTGTTTTAATAACGAAAGAAAAAATAAATAAGATACCTACTTTCAAGAAAGCCGTGTAATGCGTGTATGTACCTAAATGCAAAACCCCTTGGCTTTAATATCGGGATATTGGGCCGGTGTTCTTGTCGAAAACTTGGCGCGCCCAGCCTTATTTTGTGATTTACCGTCTGCAATATTACATTTCTTTCGAAGGGAAGTTTTCCAACCCTCCGAAAAATCTCCCTTGCATTACGACGTTAGGGGTGGAAACGAAGAGACGTGGTGTAGAAAGAATAATGCTCCTCCACATCAACTTTTTTATACACCGAAGTGATTATTTTTTCATAACGGAAATGGCCTAATGGAGTGTAAATTTTATTTCTATTTTGTTCGTAGGGGAGGGGGGGGGGACAGATCCCCACTCAGCGCAGTCGACGTGCCTGGTCATAATGGAAAACAAAGAAAATTGACTGAATTTTTCTCTCTTAATTAGGATAAGATGGCACGGTAACTTGAAGAGGTTTGTTGCTCGTGCCACGAACCACGAGCGCGTTTTTTGAAGGAGGCGCAAATAATAATTTACGGTCGAATCATAACGTGCCATTAGGCAGCTAATTAGGAAGTCCCGTATGCTCTAATATTTAGGCGAGCCCACCTAGTTGGAAATTATTATTCCGAGGGAACACAATTGAATGGGCTCTGCGGGAAGGTGTTTTGATGGGAAAGGACTTGATGGATGGATAAATCTCTGTTTTGTCATCGTTCTCATGTTCGCGTTCATCGTTGTTTATGGATGGCTGTTACGCGGTGCATGCATCGTCTGCAGTGTTCGTCAAGATCCTAGCCGTGAAATGGCGTCAACTATAGTCTATTAGCGATTTCTTCGAACTTTGTGAATCAAACATTTGAAAAATCACCCCACCTATGACGTGTTTGGTTGTTTTCCAAATATTCCATCTGTCACAAACGATTTGTTCTTCTATTAACAGAAACGTATCATATTTTGGTTAAATCAAACTTTTACTTTTATTTTATATACACATAATAATATTTCATTTGAAATTAATATGCATAAAACAAGAGAGAAAATGGGTGTGTTGGTAATGCCTAGTAAGAAATAGTTCTCTCTCATGTAAAATATCATCAAACTGAGCGCGCACGAATCCGGCGCGTTATACCTTGGGTGCAATTTTCTAGACTTATTTAAGCTTTCTTTGCATGAGGCGGAGGGATCACTTGAAAGGAGAACTTAAGCAGGGCTTCTGACAAGATGAAAGTAACTATCAATGGATCTTACACAGAGCCGCAAGGTTCTCCCGGGCTATATGCAGGTGAGTATAAAATAATACCCCAACTTTGAAGGTCTGTAATATCAAAACCAAACAACCCACAACCTTGATTGACCAATCAAATTAACCGCTGAACCGTAAAGTTTTTTTTTACAATACATTCATAAATGTTTAATGTGACCACCATGAGCAGCCCGAACGACATCTACGCTATAATCAAACTCGTTCCACGCTCTTGTCAGCATGTCCGGTGTTACGGTTTGGATNATACCCCAACTTTGAAGGTCTGTAATATCAAAACCAAACAACCCACAACCTTGATTGACCAATCAAATTAACCGCTGAACCGTAAAGTTTTTTTTTTACAATACATTCATAAATGTTTAATGTGACCACCATGATCAGCCCGAACGACATCTACGCGATAATCAAACTCGTTCCACGCTCTTGTCAGCATGTCCGGTGTTACGGTTTGGATGGCGTTCGTAACTCTCGGTTTGAGGTGGTGAGGTGGAAGCGAGCTCGCATTCGACACGTCAGCGTGAAGGGGACGGTTTGATTTTTCCTTTATGGTGCGCCACCCCATTGGCACCTAGCTGTACGCGGATACCTGAACGAGACGTTGCCGCAACGCTGGATTGGTCGAGAAGCAGCTGGTGACCAGGTTCTTCATCACTGGCCCCCAAGAAGCCCG
>NQII01004491.1:155525-204702 GCA_002778355.1 Clitarchus hookeri
CAACTTTCTTTTTCTCTACAGAACAATAACACCCGTCACTCCCCCCGGCCACGCGACTGACTGTCAGCAGTCGTCACTTTCCACAAAACGTGAAGACCTCCCTTCCCCCACTCCTTTATCGGTTCGCTTATTTTCATAGGGCCCGCGGTGGTGTGGTGATGAGACTACTCGCCTTGCACATAGGCTAACCGGGTTCGATTCCCGTCGGGGTCGCTCCCGGGTTTTCGCAAATCGTGCTGGACGATGCCGCTGGTCGGCAGGTTTTCCCGGGGATCTCCCGCTTCCTCCATGCTTGCATTCCGGCGCTGCTCAATGCTCACCTCACTTCACCATCATCGGCTCTCAAGACCTCGACGATGAGAGCCGCCCAAATCTCTCCACTCCGCTCTTCTTTTCATCGGTGAAAACCTACAAATTTCGCGTTATCTTTGAAGTCAGGTTGTACTTGAGAAAAGTGTACATCTACACAGCGTTTGTCATCGCGCAATATCTTCATGGCACGCCCCGGAAAAACAATACACTAATGAATAAACGCTCTATATTCGTGTGACCCAGTCACATCCAGTTTAGACACAAGGTAAATGTTTTCCCACTTGGCAGCCACTGAACAAACTATATCGGCTGGAGTGAGTACAGGTCTGTGCAGGCTAGCAGGAGTCCGATGTAACGCGAATGTTGCACGTCCCTACTCTTACGGAATCAGTCAGGTCGATTGGCTGCCGCTGATAATATTGTCTGTAGCATATAATTGGGGTGAATTCCGACAGGCATTGTGGCAAACTTTACCAGAATATAAATAGTAAATGCTGCCATTTGAAGAGTAACGGTATCACATCAGCTTGTGTTTTACTGATAAATGTACGTTACTATGTTGGCAATGACAACGGCAAAATGTACCCAAAATTGAATTGTATACATAGCTGATAACATAATTTATGATTTAAACAATGTACTGAAACTAACATTCAAATTCTCTGCAATTTGCATCTTGGTAATGCTAATGTAATAAATAACGTTGTATAATATGAATAATGTGTATTCATGTGGAAAGTCGTATCGCCATTTGCCGCTCTTTTAAAATACTTAAAAGAAATGTCCTTAGGAAGACTAGTTTGTTTACGCATGGTTCAACTGCCAAAATATTAGTTAGCGTTTACTATATTATAATATATTTTATTTTATATTTGCACACTTCTTTAAGCGTAGTGATCCTCTCAAATGAGGGTTTTTCGTCTCAGGTTGCGAAGAAAACGACATTCATTGTGAGAGAGTTTGACATAGGGAAAATTTTCGCCGCATGTGGCGCTGGTGTTTCAAGGACGTCACTTTTAAGCTTGTGGTATTTGGAGAAATTGTATTTATTTGTGTGCAAAAGTTTGTGTTTGACCCGAATTGTCACATATGACTGCCTTTGCCAAAATACTAACTAATAACATTATTTTGCAGCAATTATTCACTCTATCTAATGCTGTTTACAAGAATAAACAGTAAAAGAGAAATTGCATTTTTTTTTTAGCATTAATGAAAAAGCTTATTTTGTTGAAATAAGTAAAAATTTAATAGCTGAACAAAAGAGCTGTCTTGAAAAGAAATTTTTTGGCTCAGTTATCACATTTAAATAATGTAAATTGCGTATAAGCCAGCGTTTTGCTAAATCCAGTNTAGCATTAATGAAAAAGCTTATTTTGTTGAAATAAGTAAAAATTTAATAGCTGAACAAAAGGGCTGTCTTCAAAAGAAATTTTTTGGCTCAGTTATCACATTTAAATAATGTAAATTGCGTATAAGCCAGCGTTTTGCTAAATCCAGTTTTACGACAGACAGAAACCATCATTTGGACGTAGGTTCCAACAAGACACAAAGCGGAAGATTTTAAACAAATACTATTATTTTATGAAGATTGCAAACTATCCTAATTGCTTATTGTAACACATAGAAAAACTTACACTTATTTTAATTATTATTTTCATCATCTGATGGTCTAGATATAACATACAAGTCACATGTAATTCCAGAATTTAAATTTGTTTAACTAACCTAAAAACCATATGTGGATGCAGTAAGAATTGTTTATTTATTTTGACAACGTTTTCATGTTGGTTAGAAGTTTATCAGTCATCAGAACTACCAGTTGCATTTGTTTACACGTAATAGGAAGTCATTATTTAAAAATAAGAACTGGCAAAGAAATTAATTTTTCTTCAGAGAGAAAGTTGTCAACATTTTATGTGCAAAATTGTATTTTGTAACTATGTGAGGCGATACTAGCTAGCATATGAGAGAAACGGTTTATTTAAAACGAGATTGTTAACAATTTTTAATTTCTCAGCGAATGTTTTAAACTGTTTAAAGAAGTGCAAGCCATATTGAATTATTCACTAGGGCTATGGTGATCACCCTGCAAGGAATTTGATGTAATTTATTGCTGAACGAGTCTGAATTGCAACAAAACCAGGCACGTGCGTTGATAAGAAGACGTGGTAATATTTTAAGTCTAGAAGAGGCCTGTGTTCGGACGACAGTCATGTTTTGAATGTTAGGTATGGTTCACCTTCCGCGTTCGTATCAAGTGAGTGTGCTGAGACTGTAGTATAAGCCCGTGAGCTTATTATTAAGGGAAGAATTTTTGAGACAGAAGAGGAACAACTACAGCGGCGGAGACGTCTACAATTTTGATTTTACGTGTGCTGGTTTGGCTAGATGCTATTTCTACGACGAACATCATTTAAATTTACAGATAAGTCTGAACAATCTCAACAGCGTGCAGCTCTCTTTAAATAGAAATTTTATTCTGCACCACTTTTATTATTTTTTTTTTCAGTTTGCACAAACTTTATCGCGAATGCTCTGTATGATAGAGAAAAGCTCATTAACATATGCTTCATGTCCAGACGTAAATATTGGCTAGCTATTGTCGGCATCAATCTCTATATAACATGTTGATTGGTAAAACTAAACCTATCCAAGTACGTTATTAATTGAAAGTATATATTTTTTTAATGAACTCCTACATACAACTGTAACTTTGTAACACACTTGCATGTAAAACTGCGTGGAAAATTGTTACGTGTTCCCGAATTCCAAGGCATGGAAATGCTGACCAACTATGCTTATAACAGGGCTTAAGGCTTACTTGTCCTTATCTCCTTCATAGCAGTCAGAAGTTATGTCTGTGACATGAATTTGGTGGTCGTAGCCTCGGTGAGTGGGAAATGTCGGGCAACTATGTTTACAAGAGGACTTAAAATGTGCTGTCCTACCACCCTGTTTGTCATCGGAGGTGTTGCATATCGTATGAATTTGGTGACTATAGTTTTGTGGCTGGGAAATAGTAGCCATATATACTTATGCGATGGGTTAAGGTGTACTTGACCCTGCAATCCTTGTTGTCGACACATGTGATGCCTATGTTATAAATTTGGTGTCTATAGCCTTGGCAGGTGGGAAATGGTAGCCAACTTATACGGGGGTTTAGGGCATACTTGACAACTGTCATCCTGTTCGTTGTCAGCGGCGATGTCTATGTTATGAATTTGACGACTATAGCTTCAGTGGGCAGTAAATGGCAGTCGACTATGCTTATAAGATCATTTAAAATTTACTTTGCCATACGACACTGTTCTTCATCAGAGGTGATGTTTATTACGTGAATTTAGTGCATATAGCCTCGGTGGGTGGGAAATAGTGGGGGACTATGCTTGTATGTTAGCTTATGGCATGCTAAACCCTGCAACCCTGTTCGTCATTTGGGGTGATGTCTATCTTATGAATTTTGTGACTGCATTTTTAATGGTTTGGAAATAAAAGATAACTATACTTACAAGAGGGCTTAAGGACAAATTGACCCTGCGGTCCATTTCATCCTCTGGGGTGATACCTAATTTGGTGGCTGTATCTTAAACAGTTCGGAAATTACGACCACCTATACTTATAAGTGGGCTTAGGCCATACTTGTCCTGCTGTCCTTTTCGTCGTCGGAGGTGTGATGCCTATGTTATTAATTTGGTGACTGTCTTAAAAATTTAGTAAATTACAACCAACTATGCTTATAGTGAGCTTAGGGTATACTTGAAACTGTGGTTTTCGTCATCAGGGATGATGCCTATGTTATGAATTTGGTGGCTGTATCTTAAATGGTTCGGAAATTACAGCCAACTATGCTTATAATTGGACTTAAGGTATACTTGACCCTGCGGCTTTTTACATCTTCGGGAGTGATATCGAAGTTTTGAATTTGGTGGCTGTATCTTAAACAGTTCTTAAACATACAATTATGCTTGTAGGTAGAGTTAGGGCATACTTAACCCACGACTCTTTTCGTCGCTGGGGTGATATCTATGTTATGAATTTTGTGACAATCTTTAACGACACAGAAATTACAACCAACTATGCTTATAAGTGGGCTTAGGGCATACTTGGCCCTGCTGCTCTTTTCGTCGTCGAGGGTGATACCTATGTTATGAATTTAGTGGCTGTGTCTTAAATGGTTCGGAAAATACAGCCAATTATAATTATAGGTTTCCTTAGGGCATAATTTACCGTGCAGTCCTTTTCGTCGTTAGGGGTGATACCTATATTATGAATTTGGTGGCTGCATCTTAAATGGTTCGGAAATTTTAGCCAACTATGCTTATAAGTGGACTTAGGACGTACATGCCTTACCACCCTGATCGACATCGGGGACGATGTATATAATATGAATTTGATGACTATAGCTTCATCTGTTCGGAAATTATAGCTTACTATGCTTATAAGTTGGGTTAATACACAATTGACCTTGAAGTCCTTTTCGTAGTTGGGGGTGATGCTTATGATATGATTTTTTTCGGCCATATCTTCAACAATTTGAAAATGGCTGCCAACTATGCTTATAAGAGGGCTTAAGGCATAATGAGCCATATCGCATTGATCAGTGCTTGGAGCAATGCTTACAATCCGATCCGAATTTTGTCGCTAACTTAAATGGTTCGAAAATTATGGCAAACTATGCTTACAAGTTCGTGGGGTCAGATATAGACATATGCACTTAAAACATGTCCTGTGGTAAGGCAACCTCTGCATTGTACTTGAGGCTCAAACTGGTTAGATAAATAATAATAAAAAAAAATTAAAAAATCGCTCCTATGCCTATCAAATTCAATATAACGTCGAAAAATTGCAAATAATCAAAGTTCATGATGTTACTTTAGCATTTGAGTTTAAAACACAAGTCCGAAATTATATAACACTTGGTATGTTTACTAATATATTTATGAGCTTATAAAATCCATTGTGGTTTTTTTTCGTAGTAATTTAATCATGTTTTCTGATGATATATTCTTATCTGCGTAAAAAAATTCGAAACTGTAGACATGTCACTCGATACACGTGTTTGTAAAGGTTAAATAAAAATATATAAAATGAAATACATAACTTTTATTTTATAAAATAATGCTTTACCAAATCGAAGANTAAAGGTTAAATAAAAATATATAAAATGAAATACATAACTTTTATTTTATAAAATAATGCTTTACCAAATCGAAGATTGTGACATAATCTAATTATCCTTGAAAATACGAGTCTGTAGACACATCGCTTCATACTTTTATATCTGTAAATTTTAGAAGTTAAATAAAAATATTATTTATATTCATATTAATTTTAATATTAAAATTTTTATAACCCATTGAATTCAAGATGACTCCTGACTCCTCAGGCCCAACATGGATTTACTGAGGCAAATTGAGGAGCACTATTAATTTGAGCTAAATAAGGCTATTAATGTAGCAGCTCAGCATCATAGGGATGTTTTTTTTTTAAGTTGTTAATATGGCGGACATGCAGCTGTAGTTGCGGGAAAGCGAAAAATTAATTTACGAGAATCTTTTAATACTATAGAGGTTAAATTAGAGATGTTTCGAGAGGAAAAACAAGAAATTCGAGGGTAAAACAGTAGCTACATTTTAAAGGGAGAATAAGCAATTTTTAGAGAAAAAAGGAAGAATACGAAATGGCAAACNGGTAAAACAGTAGCTACATTTTAAAGGGAGAATAAGCAATTTTTAGAGAAAAAAGGAAGAATACGAAATGGCAAACAAAAAATAAAATGGTGGCTGGAAACAAGCTGGTGACCGGAAACAAGATGACTGACAACTCAATATTATGAACATCACAAAATGGTGGAAATCCAAGATGGCATCTGGTTCCCAACTCCGACACCCCACGCCCCTGCTCCAGAACCCCCATTATCTATCTACATGTTTTTTGTAAAATTCGGAGACGTCTTGAAAGCACTCAACAGCCCCCGTCTGTAGTGTGTGTTATTTTTATGTAGATTAGCACATTAGACACAGTTTAATAATTTCGTAGAAAAACGAGTTCTTCAACCACTCTGCAAGGCAGTTCCATCGCTAGATACGTGGGAGCCTTTATATAAAGATTAAATTACGTTACGCTTTGCTACCAGCACTTCCCATTAAGGCTAAGCTTCACCACTTTTACAGAAATTTTTAGTTTTCACGTCATAATTTCGGATTCATAGTAATTACTGACAATATATGATTATAGAAAATTTACATTTTACGAGTGGTTTGATATTTTTGTCCTTAATTTTAATTGTATGTTATCAGCTTGGTGTAAAAAGTAGAGAACATATACGATTCCCGGCGGGGTTTCTCCCGCATTTTCGCAAGTGGGAATCGTACCAGACTATGCTGCTGGTTGGCGGGTTTTCTCGGGGATATCCCGTTTCTCTCTGCCTTTCATTCCGGCGCTGTTGTGTACTCACCTCTTCTCACCCTCATCGGCTATCAAGACCTCGCTGTTAAGAGCCGCTCAAATCTCTTCACTCACTTTACCTAAGCGTAGGCTATATTTTTTCACAATTTACGTTCTTAGGGACAGTACGGCATCTCCACCACACATCTTCTCTTTAATGTAGGCAAAGAGAGTAGAATAAATATGGGNGTTCTTAGGGACAGTACGGCATCTCCACCACACATCTTCTCTTTAATGTAGGCAAAGAGAGTAGAATAAATATGGGGACAGAAGAGACAATTGCACGCCGAATGCCTAAGTTGTAAAACACCGCCCAAATCTCTCTCTCTCTCTCTCTCTCTCTCTCTCTCNTTCTTAGGGACAGTACGGCATCTCCACCACACATCTTCTCTTTAATGTAGGCAAAGAGAGTAGAATAAATATGGGAACAGAAGTGACAATTGCACGCCGAATGCCTAAGTTGTAAAACACCGCCCAAATCTCTCTCTCTCTCTCTCTCTCTCTCTCTCTCTCTCTCTGCCAACTCTCAGGACAGCTGTTGTGGAAGGATATGTAGTGGCCAAGCTACCGTTGGCAATACTTTCAAGTACAGTAAAACTATTCACAACTTATATGAATGAAATGGACAATACATGCGTTGTCCTCCGTGATTGGTAGCTGCATGGAAATGTTAGGCCTAGCAAGTAATAGACACGCAGGCAAATTGCACCAGCGTTTAAATTGAGATAAAAGTGCTCTAATATAATTTTAAGCTCCTATGGATTTTTTATATTAAAAAAAATTAGTTGTTATATATTATAGCGTTTGCATGGATTGACACTACAGTTTCTCATTATACATCTGAACATCAAGACAGGCGTTGCAGGAGTTTGAAGGAAAATGCAGCTTAAATATTCCTCAAACATTGCGAGCGTCCCACGCCCATAAATTTACACTTTCGGCTAGATATAAAAACGCACTACTGACGCTAAGATATTCAACATTTAGGTCCTATAAATACACAGATTAATAATAGAAGTATTTTGAATCGAAAAATAAAAGGACACCATGAATACACTATAACGACAATGAAATTATATTATATTATACATTTTGTTCGTTGTAAAATGTGACGTGTCCTGAGAAAACATGCCACATGTCTCCGATACTTTTTTTGTTTTTTGTCCCTGCCAATAGAATACTTAATTCTGAACATAAAAAAAAATATTTTTTTTATTGCATTCCAAACATAGACGCTTTACAAACTTGATAATTTGAACCTTTAATATGTTTTTGTGATGCACTGAAAAGCATGTCTCAGCGACACGTGACATGGTTTCACAGGCCACACCACAAATATGTAAGAATATGTTCTTTATATTTACTTTAAACATTTCATGTGTCTTCATTTACCTGTTCGCATATCGAATGTTAAATAAAATACTAAGTACTTCTCAGAAGTGTCTAAAAAACTGTTATTATTCTACTTGATTATGCCACACGGAACACAGCCACAAGAACTAAACTTTCCTGACACGTGTCAGACTTGCGGCGGGCAGTCTCGTCCTTCCCCTAACTCTTCATCCCTTCCTATTTTATATTTTCTCCTGGCGTCAGTAGGGGTAGGAGAGGGTAGAGAGATGTTTTGCACTACGCGCATCTGCGGGGTTGACCTGGAAGTGACATTGCACACCAGCTCACTAGATCATCGCCCCCCCTTTTTTTTTGCTATTTTCTCTAACGGATGTCGCTTTACTGCTAAGTCACCCTGGTTCGGTGTAGAATAATCAGGGGTCTAACTATCGATAATGTCGAAATAATTTCTCTAGAGGAATGACGTCATTTGCTATATCGAACTGCTTAAGGTTCCCGCCTACCTGGATCTTTTCTCCACGCTTGAGACAGAGAAGAGCGGGGACGATAAGGGCGACACTACCACGTGCATCAAGTGCGTCACCACCACTAAGTGCAAGGCTCTCAACTGGTGTGCAGTGTTCTCGTCACACTGCATATACCTATGGGACTTTCAGCGATGACCCTGTTAGCTTATTGATGGTAAGTCTGTTGGAAGGTTCAATGCAGGGCCCTTTAGTAGTTTTGTATGTAGGCCTATCTGAGACGTATAGGTATATTGAGATACAGCGCTTTGAAAAAGCCAATTTTTTATAGCCATTTTGGAGTACTCTCAAGTGATGTTTGAAATGTACATGGCGTAGTGAAAGCACTCCACACCCTCGTCTGCAGTGCGTGTTCTTTTCCTAGATCAGCACATTGGCCGCACGTTTAATATTTTCGTTGAAAAACGTGTGCTTTAAACACACTACAATGCAGCTCAAGCGACATGTAGGCGGGGGCCTTAAAGTCAGTTTTCGAAGACGGTAGCGGGATTATATACCGGAAGTCTCCACCAGTCTCCACTCCTCAGTCCAAGTTATGCCGCGGTGGTTGCGAGGCTGGCGAACTTCCCCCCTCACCTCCACCCTCTTCTCCTTCAAGTTGATCCGGGTTATGGCGGATCAAGCCCCGCCATATTGGATTTATCTTTTTTTTGACATAATTTCCATTCAAGAAAGTTAAACGAAATATTTCGTACGACATGGCATTTGTACTAGTTTGCAAAACATTATCAAACTTTTACAACTCTACCACATCTATTAATTTTTGGCTAGTGCCCACCGGCAAGAAATAAGTAATTTTTTCTTGCGGCGCTTACAGAAATGATCCTGGCAACAAAATTCTAGCAACACATGTTTCAGAACATGAGCAAGGTAAATAAATACCCTATGCCTTGTCGATGCCAAAAATAAAATATAAAATCTGCAATGCAAGCTGCGGCGAAAATTATTTTAAATCCAAGATGGCGGGGCCTGATCCCACTTAAGGTGGAGTCACAACCATCAGTCACGCCCGTAAGTCGCCCGTCCGTGAGTCAGTCATCCGTCTGTATTTTCATCCGCCAGTTGAAAGCGATTCACAACGATCCGTCGTCCGTCAATCCTTCTGTATGAAAAAAAATCAGTGTTGCAACTTAACATTGTTATCTTTCGTTAGGTGCAGATATATTTTGTTTGGAACTACATTTTCAAGAGAGAAATATTTTGGGGAAATAATTTTTCCACGTGATAAGAATCTATACGAAATATTTTTACAATCAAAATTCCTGAATCACCAGAGATAAATTAAACACACATCCACCGCCTTGCATTTTATTCAAAAGTGCGTATTCACGTCTAAGGAATGTTGTNTCCGCCAGTTGAAAGCGATTCACAACGATCCGTCGTCCGTCAATCCTTCTGTATGAAAAAAAAATCAGTGTTGCAACTTAACATTGTTATCTTTCGTTAGGTGCAGATATATTTTGTTTGGAACTACATTTTCAAGAGAGAAATATTTTGGGGAAATAATTTTTCCACGTGATAAGAATCTATACGAAATATTTTTACAATCAAAATTCCTGAATCGCCAGAGATAAATTAAACACACATCCACCGCCTTGCATTTTATTCAAAAGTGCGTATTCACGTCTAAGGAATGTTGTNCCAGAGATAAATTAAACACACATCCACCGCCTTGCATTTTATTCAAAAGTGCGTATTCACGTCTAAGGAATGTTGTCTGAAGGCCGTGGCTCTTCTGTCCGTAAGTTAGTTTGTCTTATATTTGACGGATGGAGGGATATAAAAATGTGGCCCTGCGATTGGTCGAAGATCACGTGACCGCCGGATGGACGGGCGAGTGGCGGATGAGACGAATGGTCGTGAGTCCACCTTCAGAGACCCGGGGAGGTCACGCACAGATTTACCGTACGTTGGAAACCTGACGGACTTTGCCGTTGACCTGTGGGTTTCCTTGAGTTTCCTAGCCTCCTTCGTCCTCGCCATGCATTCCGTTGACGCCCCCTTCTAGTAACTCGTTCAGGGTAGACGACCACCCACGCCTGACAGTTGCGAAGTGGATATTAACATCTATCACAGCTTTTCCAATCAAAACTTTGGAAAATCACCCCACGTGTGTCCTAAGTTGTTAATATAAAAGTATCTTAATTTTGGTTAAACCTGTTGGCAATGCCTAAGATTATAGTGCGCGGTTGCGCACGAATGCGGTGCGTTGTCCTTTTTGTGTAATTTTCTAGACTCGGTTAAGATTTGTTTGCACGAGTATGAGGCGGATGAATATCCTGAAAGTAGAAGTGCTTCAGAAAAGTTGGAAGTACATGCATGGAACGTTGCCCGGGAAGTGTGTTTAAGGAGCTAAACTGTTCAAAGCAGGAAACTGCGTCCAATAAGGTAAGTCCCGGATGTGACGAGAGACTCTCGAGCCCGTGTCTCAGTCTCATAAGCATATACTGTCAGTAACATAAAACAAAACGTATTTACTGTCCCGACATACGACAGAGCGTTGTCGCTGAGACTTGCACGGTTCCACACAAACATTTTGTTCGTTGCAGCGCCTACAAGTGTATGTTTATCTGCGACTGAAAAGGTGAACCCACACAGAACCCGTGTGTACGATTGTGTTGATAAAGCACAGGAAGTTTAAATTCCAGCGTAACCGTACACTGCGTGCTGGATCAGAGACAAATCATCGTCTCATTATGGTTAGGCCTACTTGATTAGTAAATCGTGCTTTTGTTCTAGGCTGAGAGTGGTTCGCATTACCTCGGCTGAGCACACAGCCTGTAGCTCAATGGATGTGATAACGAAACAAGTATTGCGTCAGCTTTAGGAAAAATACTCTGTGGTGACCACAAAATATTTTGTTGGTGTTCACCCTGCCAAATGTTTTTGTGGCGAACACAACATTTGAAGTTGTCACCACTAAACTTCTGTGGCCACTAAAATTTTATTTTTTGGTGGCTACAGAAAAGTTTGTGTTCACCACAAAATAATTTGGCAGGGTGAATACCAACAGAATATTTTGTGGCCGCAGCAGTCTTTTTTACAGTGATTTGTACGTGTGTCTCATTGCAAGTAGTTGTGTTGATTGCAATAAAAAAACTTATTGAAATCTTTTAATGCAAGTATTTTCTCAGGACAGAAATTAAAGTCGATATTTTGTTCCCAATTCGTTAATTTGCTGTTTCTGAATCACAGATGTGGTTGTTGAAAAGTGTCACAGTCGGCAAAAACCGCTGTAATGGTCCTCTGTTTACGATATGTATCCTTATGTAAAACAGTGTTACAAAACTATGGCGATCCCGTATATTCTGCGAGGACAAGTTTAATGAGATTATGAATGACGAATTAAATGTCAAGAGTTAAATAAATAATATCACAGATTGCACGGAAATAGCTGACATGAATGCGCTTTAAAAATTCCCCAGGNTGTCAAGAGTTAAATAAATAATATCACAGATTGCACGGAAATAGCTGACATGAATGCGCTTTAAAAATTCCCCAGGGTTGATGTATTAAAGATAACCAAGCTTCTGATACGGAATGCCTTTCTGATGTACAAAACGGAATTTCATCATACGTTGTACATAAAGGATTTTTGCGAGAGTAGACAAAAAAAAAGAGTTAAATTTAGGGTTTTTGTTCCAATAGGTCTAAGACCCGTGGTATTTAAGTACAATCACGAATCGTACTTTGGTGGGCACATGGACCGTGACAAAACTATTTCCTGTGTGCTGGCAATTTTTACATGGCCAAGGGGCCGTCAGGATCTGGAAGAGCGAGTAAAGGGTTGCGAAGCTACTCGACATGCTAAAAATAAAAACCGGAAGGAACGTATTCGTGCTCTATAAGCTGCATATTCTGGGGAGGTCTGTACTTTGACATAATGGATCCGCCACCTATAGGTACCTCAGGTTACATATAGATGTATGTGTTAGTAGTAATAGACAATTTTAGTAAATTTTGTTTTNACTATTTCCTGTGTGCTGGCAATTTTTACATGGCCAAGGGGCCGTCAGGATCTGGAAGAGCGAGTAAAGGGTTGCAAAGCTACTCGACATGCTAAAAATAAAAACCGGAAGGAACGTATTCGTGCTCTATAAGCTGCATATTCTGGGGAGGTCTGTACTTTGACATAATGGATCTGCCACCTATAGGTACCTCAGGTTACATATAGATGTATGTGTTAGTAGTAATAGACAATTTTAGTAAATTTTGTTTTNGCCACCTATAGGTACCTCAGGTTACATATAGATGTATGTGTTAGTAGTAATAGACAATTTTAGTAAATTTTGTTTTTTATTCCCCTTACGTACAATTAAGGCATCTGAAATTAGTAAAGCAGTAATGCAACTTCTCTGTAGTGTTTTTGGTCCATCGGTGTTTGTTGTTACGGACAATCCGACATATGTTTTGACAAGTAAGCTTAGTCCGTACCGCCCACAGGCGGACTTGTTTGGCCGTATGAATACGAGCATTAATATCGTTTTATGAAGTTTTCAGTTAGACACTAAACGCCATTGGGACGAAGTTTTGTATTTTCTGTTATTATTTTTTAATAATAAATCCACACTTGCCGCGGTATTTTTGGGGAGGCGATTGCTGCACGTTTAATAAATTTATGAACTCTGCAGGATATTTGCTCGGAGAACATGGGAAATAAATAATTAGCTTAAATATGGGGAGAGGTATCGCATAATTGAGCGAAAAATGGAAGACGAAGCTAATGTTTCCACTAAAAAATTTGTGTTTCAAATTTGGTGATTTAGTATCGATCGAGGCTCACAATCGTATCTGGAAGGTAAACTATTTTAGTTCTAAGTTGACAGTAAAATAAGAGAGAGTGCCAGTTTAGATAATCAGATTTTTAACTCCCATAAAGGTATTGGTAGTTAATTCAAATTGAAAAAAACCGTATACAGTATAATTTAATGTAAACATATTATCATGTGGAAAAACAGTGATTTGCACACACTCCTTTCCCCCTCTAATTTTCTCTATTGGCTCTCTGAATATTTGGATGCGATGTTGTGAGTTGTGAGTATTCCTTAATATTGAACGATTTGTTGTTGTAGGTTTTATTTGACTCTTCTTAGATTGAATTTTTGAGGATGTAATATGGAAAAACGTAATTACAGTAATCAACCTGATAGGATATTGGTGATGTATATAGATAGATATTTATTAATATATAATTATATACATAAACACAGATTTTAAAGAGCTCTAATATGCATATTTGAAAACGTGTGCATGTGTCTATTTAAGAAAATTACCAATAATACATGTATGTTTTAATTAACAGAGAACAATGGGGTTTTTTTTTCCTAACCTACTTTAAAACTATGTGTTATTAGGGCCCGCGGTAGGTACGGGGGATTAGTGCGTCTCAAGGTAGAACCTCATGCGCTTAAAGGATAGGGAATTTCATGCAAAGGAGGCGTGCATCTTGGCGAGGAGGGATATTTGGCAGCCATGGCCGAGTTTAGGCCATGGACTACATCCCTAAGGGGGCGTATAGCAAGCTATAGTTAAAGAAGGGAGAGGGGAAAAANCAATGTTACCTCGCTTTTTTTTTTTTAAATTTATGTTTTATAATTGGGTCCAATATCTACGCCGCTCCTTCAAATGAGTCTTCTTGGTTTGTTGCGAGGCATCGACGTTTTTTTTTGGATCTGGATATTAAGCTATCTTGTTTAACATGGGACGAAGACCTACTCCAGCGGACTGGTGACACGGAGCTGTGGGGCTTTTCCCCCCTCCCCTTGTGCCTGACCCCCCTTCCATCGAACGCTTCTGTGGGAGGAGGGTCGTGAAGGTTGTACACGACCGCAGACTAACTTCAAGGCTACCGTCACCGCTGCACGTATGAGCCTGATAGTAGACATAACCGGGTGTGGTCGGTGTATGGGACTGCCACGTCAGCCGGGTTGAAGACCTCTTGAAGTGCGAGCCGCGAGCGACCGTGTCTGCCCCCCTACCCCATCCACCCCTCACAGCACTCGCTACTGAAGACCGAGGTTGGCGGCATTGTGGGCTGTGACGTCGCTATGGAACTGCGGCGCCGATAGATTAAGTAGACATTCTTGCGAGTTAACAGCAGGAAAACCTCGATACACTCCACGGAGGATGACACCGTTCCTAAATATGGGAGAGGGGAGGGTTACAAGAGATAATCAATATTTTGCAAACGTTTAAGTTTCTGATGTTTTTTTATGCAAGTCTTGATGTACCTTTTAAGGGGCTATTTTGTATTGACTCTAAATATTTTGATGTTCCTCAGGTCCTTTGTATAAAACAGTAAATAAAATTTAAAAATGGGTTGTCATATCTTACAATTGTGCACTGTTAGAAAAAAACGCCCGTAAAATTACGGAAAGTACCGGTTATAAATAATCCAGACATCTTCCTGAAATTACGGTCGCTTCGTTTTTTCAATAACGTTCTATCCGTAAATTACATACATATCCGTGAATTCACGGAACGTATCCAAAAACTTGCAAGTTTGTTTTTTAAACATGCTCCTAAAGAGGGAGTAACAAAAAATTTGTTTTATTTTCGTTGTGTGTTTCTTTATTGTTTATAAAAATCACTACAAAAAGTTTAAAGAAATATTTCCGGTAGCGGGATTTGAACTCGGAAATAATGATATACCGTCCAACACCTTATCCACCCACCTACAGCAATTCTACAATAATTATTGTTGTAAATAAGGTATTTAAATCAAATATGTATGTACCTCTATAAGTTAAGAAAAAAATATTTTTTTTCTCGTAATGTATTTCACTGTGCATAACAGAGAAATTAAAAAAATTTTCAAAATTTTGTTTTGTAGGGGATTGTAACACGAATCGATAATTTAACACTCGATTACTCGAACCACTCACCTACCACAACTTTACACGAAGTACTGTATTTAGTAAATATGGATGCTACAAGAAAGTGACGAACGCGCCTCTCTGAGTTTCAAGTCATATTAGAGAGCTAGCTATATGGTTTTATTTGCGGTTTATAAAACGAGGTTATGAACATTTGTTTTATTTGAGGTATGTGCGTATTTCACTGTGTATACAGAAGGTTATGCCTTGTACGGAATTTTAAAACGAATCAAAGAATTGGCACTCCATGAGTGACTCGCAATCACCTTCTACAATTTTACACGAAGTAGTATTGTGAAGATGGGATTTTATACGCTTCCGGTATCATCTGCAGTGTTCGTGTCTCAGAACGAAAGCCATAAGAATACGAAGAGCTTCCGTATTTTATATTTACAGAGCTCATTTCCGTTATTAGTCATTACGGAGTGCCTTTCAGTAAATTAACTCTACATCTCCGTAAAAAGTTTCCGTAAATCAAAATAAACTTCTAACAGTGTGCTGCCTTCTGACGGCTATGTTGAGATCGATTTTCTGATATTAAGGAAAAGGGGTTGTTTTATGGAATACCACCGAATGAACGGAAGGACGGAGTTCTTGTCACGTACTTCGGATTACATCCGTCTCACTGGAACTCAGCACATTCCGTTACGCAACTCACAGATTCACTCGTACACTCACTATAGACACGAATGGTGACAGCTTTGAACTCTTTGATTGCGAGGCGTCTCTATCGACACATCTCCGCGGCACTCTCGCGATAATCGTTCTACGAACGGCGAGATAATAGAAGGTGCCAGAAACTTTTAGATGATGACAACACCATCCTTGTCTTTCCACCCAGGGCGGCGACACGCTTCCTGACAGGTATGCATGACTTTCTCCTTCCTTACAGTTCTGGACAGCTGGCAAATAAGGTGTGCTTGTGGCGAAGAGACGCCGTGAAGGCCGGAGGGCGTCCAGGGACTGAGTGGAAATTTAGCGCCACGCAACTTACGCCAGTGCTACAGGCGGCCGCTTTGAGCGTGCGAGACACGGGTGGTATTGAAGCGCGCGCTATCAGTTGCAACCGGAGACGCAGCGGCTTTTGACAAAGGAATGTTTACAAATCATGCCTGTTGTGGCTGTCAGGGCGCGTGCCACCCCCGACCCTGGGTATTGGCTGTCTTTGAGACATCTGAAGAATGCTTTGGATTACTGGCCTCATTGCAATATTTACGGTACAGGCCATTTGGTTACATTCATCAAGAGTACTTTTACCATTTGATATATAGTATTGCTGGCAAGAGTTTCAATATGTTCTGTTACATATTAATGTTCTTGCGTAGTCTATTTCGTATGATGTAGGCCGATTTTTTTTTTACTATGCAAAATAAATATTAATCTGGTATAGTTAAAATTCTCTTCATTGAGAAACATGAAGTGGTGCCCGGGGGTTTCTGAAACAAAATTTTTTTGGATTATAGAGTTTAGAATAATGATCGTTACGCTAAAGTTCTACCAAAATAGGATATGATATGGAGACCACATTTCGCAATCATTTCCTGAAATATTTCTTGAAAACTCAATTGTTAAAGACTGAATTTTATTTATTAAAAAAAATACTAACTGTGAAATCCAATAGTACTAATTATACATTACAAATACATAGACAGTCACTTCGTATATATCACAGCAGTACTCTCTGTATACATTACAAATACGTAGGCACTCACTTCGTGTATATCACAGCACTCTGTATACATTTCAAATACATAGGCAGTCACTTCGTATGTCAACATTTTGGCTAACTTAAATTGTGTTTCATAAGGAGATTAAAATTCAAAACAGGACAATTTCTTTCTTCTTTATATCAGCGAATCAATACACTGTCTTAAATAAGTATTCACTTACACTTCTAAAATAAAGTTACGTTAGTTTGATCAACAACAGCAAGTAAAATATTCCAGGGAAACACGAAAATTTCATATACGGACTGAATATGTGAAATATCAACTTAGGTTACAAAGGTGCAAACATTAAACTTCCATAGTAATTAGAATACGTTACAGATATATTGTCACATAGTATGCCAAACTTAGCTACAGTCCTGCTGCAATGGACACTTAGCACGTCTCATACAGACGAGTTTTCTCTTTCTTAGGCAAGCTAACATTCGAGGATAATAAATAAATATTAAAAATCGCCATTTTAAATTTAAAAATTTGTCGATTATTAGGGTGTGCCTGGGCACATCCCATGCGCACGCCCTTGATTGCAGTACTTCTGTGTTTTAGCATCAATGGCGAATAAATTTGTAAACTGTAACACGATGAAAGACTTCCCTCCTTCGTCTGTATTAAATAAAATGCAGTGATCCCGAACGATAAACCTGGTAGGTAGGAAAATGCTCCTATTTTTATTTTTTTTTGCTTCCTCTTGCGCTGGGGACATTTGTTTACAAACACCTTGGCCGTCGCTAACGGCCTCCTGCTCCGCGGTCGTCATTTGTTCTGCCTTCGGCGCGCGGATCTGGAGGGCTGTATTTCCACCGAGGGAGTCGCCCCCTTCTTTTTGTCCGCTCGCCGCCGCCGCCCTTCTTTTGTTCAGCAAGCCTTGACGACTTCCTGCCCCCCGCCCCCGCCGACCCCTGGCGACCGGGCGAGGAACACAACTCCGCGGCGCGCGCTTTTTGTCTGACCTCTGGTCTTTCTCCCGGGCGGGGAGGGCTCCCAACCCGCCGTCCTTCTTCTCGTCCCTTTCGCGCTCGACCGCTATCTCTCTCTCTTCTTTCTCTTCCTCTTCCGGCTCCCACACACGCCGCGCGCGTGCCTGCTACTGGCTTGTCGCTGCCCCAGGCGACGACGCCGCCGCTCCGGCCCGTATTTTATCGGGCCTCGCCCCATCATCCGCGCCACTCACCCTNGCAGTTTTCAATTCAGCGCCGCGCGTGGGGGAAGCTTTCTCCTCGCACCACGTCCTCTTAGGAACCCCGCGCACGCAGGCCGTCTTCCGTTACTGCTGACGAACACTGAAGTCACTGCTACTTCATCAGTGCCCCGTCAGCAACAACGGAACAGTTATCAGTAACCAGCAGATGTTATTACTCGTCAGTGAATCGATAGTTTCGGAAGACCAGGCAGTATACAAAATAGACTGAAGACAAGATACACCGCTTATTCATCTTCCGCGCATGTACCCCAACATTGACCTACCACAGAGGAACACAACGATCAAAGTCAAGTGGTTAACAGTTTGTTCATATCTTAATTTTCGAAACACGACATTTTTATATGAATAAAAAACTTTTACCTATTCGAATTTAATCTACCTGCATTTAAAATTGGCTAGAGGAATTGTATGTACATCTCAAAGCTCTTGTTTACTAATCAGTGTTCTAACTTCAAATCCAATCCACGCCGTTTTTGCTCGTCGTATTGGCAGGAAAGCAGTTCAATGTTGGTACACGGAGACTGGTTGTGTGCAGCTAGTGAGATCTGTCTACCTCATCTTTGGTCCATGATGTGGACTGTGGAGTCTCGCGGGTGAGTGGTGCGCGGTGTTCGTGGTTGAGCGGGCGTCGCATCTAAGGTGGCACATCACGAGAGACTTGATACGCTGGTGCAACTGAGCTAACAATGAACACTCCTACCCTATTTTATACGTAAGTTTGCGTAGAAAGTACTAACTAAGTGAATTACAGTAGATTGCCGACAAAACCGCTGCAATATAAACATTTTAAAATTTTAACTAACGAAATTGAATTTTGTTATTTAATTTCATATTAATACTTCTATCCTCCACGAACCAGGCAACGCCCAGCGCATGCAACAATACATTAATCTCATCGTTGGCAACGCCACTTAAGACTATTTGCAGTCTTTATGATTTATTTGCTTCGGTACGTACCTATTCTGAAACGGCTGTCCTCGAAGTTTGTCTGCATTTAATATTCAGCATACTAAAAAAATTATTCTTCTTTTACTAAAAAAAATTTTTTCAACACATTTGTCTTGGGTATTTATATTTGAAAACACAATTAATTCCGAAATATAGTTACGTTGCATGTCCTATTTTTGTTCTGTTATAGCCTAAATACAGTTATGATACTGGTATCACTTTATCTTCATGAGACGTGTCAGCTTCCAAACCTCCAGACTCTAAACAGCTACAAAAGAGAAAGAGTTCACGCTATTCTTCCGAGTCTACTTATTTATAAGGTTAGGGTGACCCGACATCCGGCTTTTCACAGGACAGTTTTTTTAAATCTTGGTCCTGTGTGGTACGAAATGCCAAATAAAAGTCATGAAATGTCCTTCTTTAGCCAAGTATCCTGCGAAAAGAACTTCTTATTACACACAGACAACCACTGAAATTCTATATTACTTACACATGCAGTGAGTTTTATGAACTCATTTTACAAACTAACACTTTGCTGCGTGCCATTCATTTAAATGAAAAATAAATCCCAAAGAAATATAAATGTTTAACTGTTCTACTACTGTTTGTTGTTGTAATACTGATTTTTTTTATCTACATATTTATCGGGTACGTATATGCTTGTCAGGTTTTCAAACGTATTAGCTTGTAGGCCTATTTACAGTATTGTTATGACTGGAAATAAACAACATTCCTTTTGTGTAAATCACATTTCTCATGACAAGTGTCCTTCCGTTACAACCGTTCATTTGCGTTTGTTTTGAAATAAGTGACAATTGTCCAGTCTGCCATGTATGTACATTCATTGCGAAGAGTCGAACATTTGCCGAGTCAGTGGTTTACAATCAGTGCTCCGCCAAACCAAGGTGCTGCGGATGCCGAGTATGCTTTGTTTGTATGTATGTTTCAAGGTCACTTTGTGTGTATATTTGATTTTGTACTTTTGTCATTTGGTTCACAGTTTGCCATATTATATTTAAATTACATACATAAAATAAATTCTTAAATCTATTCGAAAATGTTTATTAAAAAAAATCAGTTAATCTAAATGTCGTAACATACTATTTTTTATGAAATGTGCCACAGCCCATAGGGAAGCAGCGAAAATATGTAATTTGCCAAGGGAACCATTCATTTAGAAAGGTTGACGCATGACGCGTCTAGCCAGAGAACAGAGCGACGATTTCACAACCTGCCATAACGTGCATCAAATGCTCATGCCGACGTCACCCGAATATTTCCTTCCAACGACGCACGCCGAAGTTTTGACGTAACTCAGGTCGCCAATGACGTAGGGAATTCCTCTAGGGGATGGGATATAGTCCAGCAGGGAGGTGGAGAGATCAGTCAATCCCGAGGACTCAAGAGACGCGGGGTCAGCGCCAGGGGTGCGACCCAGTTGGACGGCCGGGACGGGCGCCGAGGTCGCCGAGAGACACCCCAACACGACTTCCCAGGACGCGAAGCCGAGATGAAACCAGCACACAGTGGCAGCTCAGTTAAGTAACCGCGCCTCCAAATCCAACCACTTTTCCCCGACGTTTATGAACTAAAACTCTGACCTGTAGGCCTCCGACGGGTAAGGGAAGGGGGATGAGAAGCGGAACCCAAGAGTGCAGTGTACCATACCAATATAATGAGTGACGTAATGACGCAATAAAATAACTGTTTAGCTAACCGAATCAAAAGTAGAAGTGTTTATTAGCCGCCTGATTTCACCCCTGAGTATGTGTTCAGTTCGCTTACGCAATAAGGTTGACCAAGCGATCTAGCACTCCATCATCCTGTAGATCACATACAGAGTGGAGAGCAGACTGTCACGTGTCAAGGTTATTCCGTTGTACAAAAAAAATACAGTTGATAAATTTCTCTAACCTGCCAAGGAAGAACCAACCACACATCTGCCAGCAAATAAAGAAATAAAATTTAATTTCGGTCACTGCACTAATTTTCTCCATTAACAAGTGTACTTATAATAGGACGTGTTTGAGAAAAAAAACCTAATGTTTAGACTATTCTTATTAGCTTACGTTCTAGTGTGGTGAATTTGTGAATAATTTCTGAGAGAGAACTGAGACCTGTGCACATCAAATACGTAACAATCTCCGTATTCCCAATAGTCTCGGTTTTTCGGGGACGACATTGTCGAGGTTACACCAAACATTCTTCGGCGCTATAACAGGAAAATTATCGTTCTTGTGGAATTTAAAACATTTACGCCACTTTTACATTCAAACACCAAAATGTTTCACAAACCACCTGTAATAAACTGCAACTCTTCAGAAATTGGAATAAATATACATATACACACACGCATACACCCACCCACACTATGGTTGATTCAGAAGTCATGGCAACTATTGTTTATGTTTATCTCCCGAAAATGATCCAACACAGGAAATGTACTAAGTACAGTTGAAAGTGTACGACAAGTACGTTTTACAGGTGATACCACATGGGGTATGGATGAAGGAATGTCCGGCAAGGAACAAAGACAAACATGGCTGCTTGAAATTGCCGTTTAAATGATAGATTCTCGTCATGTGAACGGGTACGTATCGTACGTGTACGAGCTGTTTAACATCCTTCAAAGTGCTCGTACACGTACGATACGTACCCGTTCACATGAGCGTATACAGTTTTTAAGAGAATAAATCAATTACACGGTGATTTCAAGCAGCCGTGTTTATTTTTGTTCCTTGCCGGCCATTCCTTCATCCATCATACCCCATGCGGAGTCACCTTGAAAACGTACTTGTCGTACACTTTCAACTGTACATACTACATTTACTGTATTGGATCTTTTGGGAGATAAATAATAGTTGCCATAACTTCTGAATCAACCCTCGTGTTATTTTTTTATTAATCCATATGTTACTTTTCTATAAATAATTTACCGACATGACATCAACCTGATAATTAGGTGCCTGAATGGTTAGTTATGAGAGCTCATATTTTAATTCATTTCAAGGAAAAAAAGAGATTTTAATTTTTTTTGTACACTGTGAAACTTTAGAATTAGACCCCCCCCCCCCCTTCCTAACACACCNCCCCCCTTCCTAACACACCCCAATTATTCCTCTTTATATACAAGAAATTGTGATGGAACCGGCGCACCGTCGTACGAAAAAAGTCAATACGTTACTAATTTTTTTCTTAATTTCTTTTCGCTTTAAGTTTATTTACTTTAACAGTCTATCATCCTTCGTTAAGGGTGGTCTTTTTTGCTGCACTCAAGGACAAGAACTCATGCACCAAGAAATAAGAGCGCAGAGGCGTTTTGGATACGCGAACCGAGTGTGGTGAGCCATATTGTAAATTATATGGTTTCAGTATATGAACAGATTTCGCAGCTCCACACCGTATTTTCTTACACTGAAGAGCCAAAAAAGTTACACCTGCCTAATATCGTGTAGGGCCCCCGCGAGCACGCAGAAGTGCCGCAAGACGATGTGGCATGGCTCAATTAATGTCTGAAGGTATGCAGGAGGCAATTCACACTATTAATCCTGCAGGACAGTCTACAAATCCATAGGAGTGCGAGGGGGTGGAGATCTCTTCTGAACAGCACATTGCAAGGCATCCCAGATATGATCAATAATTTTCATTTCNTGAGGCGATTCACACCATGAATCCTGCAGGGCAGTCCACAAATCCAATCTGCGCCAATTTGAGAATGTGTTGCAGGTCTGTCACATTTAATGATTCTCGTCAGTCGTCGTTTGTCCCGTTCTTTCACGATCTTTTTCCGGCCGCAGCGATGTCGAAGATGTGATGTTTTACCGGATTCCCGATATTCACGGTACACTAGTGAAATGGTCGTACGCGAAAATCCAAATTGTATCGCTACCTCGGAGATGCTATGTCCCATCTCTCGTGCGCCGACTTTAGCACCACGTTCAAACTCACTTAAATCTTGATAACCTGCTATTGTAGCAGCAGTAACCGATCTAGCTGCCGACCGCATTGCGTTACTCTGATTGGTTCCATACCTCTGTTATTTGCATACGCACGCCTATGGCAGTTTTTTTGGCTCTTCAGTGTAGTTCGTAATATTTAGCGGGACACTCAAGATGTCCACACAGTACGTCAAGTGAACGATTCTGCATGTTAGTGTGAGCGACTGCGTTTATCGCGACGACTTTTGTCAGTTGCGATGGTTCACGTGAGACACTTCTTCGTGTTTCCTAAGCAATAAACCCGTAGTCTTGAGTTCAGATTAACTTACTCCAGCTAACCGTACACGTAGTTTCATAAACAAATATAATAACCACCGAGATAGGTATACAAAAAAAGGCACGACTTATCCATTGTTTGCGAAAATAACTGAGTCGTTTCAAGTTATTTGCACTAGTAGAAATTATTCTTAAGCACAACTGTGGAATTTCAAGAAAACGAATTAACAAACTTATGGCTTGGGTTCGTGAGACCACAGGATATTCTGTGAAATCAATGGAAAGTCCGTTACCGAGGACACAAAGTGTCGGTAATTTTTCGGAGAATTCTGGAAGTTTTAAAGTGGCACTCTTCCGTAATTTTTCTAAGAATCCGTAAAAAAAAATATATATATATATATATATTTGTATTTATAAAAGACCTGCCAAATTGAAGCTATTTTGCATGTCTGAAGTAAAAAAGTAAGCACACTCCAAATTGCTTAGACTTATTTATTTTCAGATAGCCCACTTTAATGCCTGGAGGCTAACTATAGGTTTAGCAGGGATCCGAACTCAGAACCTAGTGCTCCGAAGACGCGTTAACGAACTGGTGACGGAGTTAGTGGCGCGTCAGTTGAATTGAGCTAAAGGTAAAGAAAATATGAGGATTTATATTAACTAATAGTTGGACGAAAAACATAAAGACATAAACACCATTAATTTAATTTAGCTGAAATTCAATTGATTACGTTACTGTTTGTTAAGGATTCTGTCACGAAGACGTAAAAATTAATACAAAATGCTCTAAGCTTGGGGTCATGAAAGCAATAAAACACACTAGTATTACTTTATGAAAAGTTATAAGTGTAGTTGCGGCGTTGTCAGTTATAGAACACTCAAGATCGTCTTGTAAACAGGGAATACCGTGTCAGGAGGAGTCCAAGTAGACTGCAAATTACGATGTGTTTGAAAGTAATTAAGACTACTTCATAGTCTTGTTTCTGCTCATGCGCGGGACGGTGGTACCGCGTCTCACAGCTGAACATCTCTGTTACAAAATCTTTTACACCGAAAGGACCCCAAAGGACAACAAAAGTCATTCATCTATCCGACTGAGCCACCGATATCCTTAGATGATGTAACGTTACATACACAATGGAAAAATAACGTTAACGTTCTAAAATTTTTAATGTAGATATCAATTAAACAAAATTTTTGCAGCTTTGAAATAGGTCTAGAAATGAAAAACGAGTTATTAAAAAAAACGCAGTTGGGGTTTTGTTCTGAAGACGTTTGTGGAAAGCACGATTCTTTGATTGTGAAGTCACGTAGAGTGTTTTCTCTTATCGTAACTTAATCGGCTTTCAATTTTTTTTTTTTGGAAAACGTTACACGAAACGATGCTATAAATAACGAAATAGTAAATAATATAAATTCAATCCAAGATTCAAGACTTCTAGCTATCAGTGATGGTGAAGATGGATATAAGTCTACAGAGCTTTGTTGAACAGCAAATATTCGTTATGCGATAGAAGTAAGGGCTGGGCCAGTACATTTTTACTCCTCAATTCGATTTCGAATAAATATCTACTCGAAAATAAACTTTGTCTGTAAGCGTAAAAAATGTTTTCATCGGCATTGATGGAAGTACGAGGGATTGTTCATTATGAACAATTTTTAACAGTGATTAGTGAGGAATGTTGTACAGATGATGCCACGGGCGTTAAAACGCGTAAATACGGGCAGAGTGTGCGTCAGAGAGACAGTGCTGTACCTACAGTTCCCTGCTAAACCCGGTTCAGTCTGCAACCCTGCCGCCAAGAACGTAAATTCCTCTCAGAGCTCCGAGAACACGGAGGTGGCAAAGCCGCTTATTCCTCGAACTCCATCCGCACACACCAACAAAATGGCGTCGCCGGCCAGCAGCACGCCGGAACGCCATGTAACCTACCCTACGCGCCAGCCGGCAGCCAGCCCTAATAGCGAATCTTTTTTCAGCACTCGGAACCCACCTCTCTACTAGTTTCTCCTCTCCCAATAATAAAGAGCATGGTGCCCACCTATCTTTCTCCTGTAGCATTTTCTCATAATGCATGTAACAATTGTTAATTATTTCCTGTCGAAAGGGTTTTTTACGGTGTCTGTGCGGGTTTTTCCCTTTCTCTTCTAGATGTAGTTAGTTAACTATAAGTACATTAGGGAGGTTTTTCATGACCAAACTCGGTCATGGGAAACCCAATCCCTCTTTGCCGCGATGCACGTCTCCTTGCATATTTTTCCTTCCCTTGTAAGCGTAAGGGGTTAGCCCTGAGACGCAATAATCCCGTTCCTACCGCGGACTAAAATATAACACTTAGTTTCAGAGTAGGTTAGGGGGGAAATAAAACCACTCGGGAGTGACGCAGATACAAGGTCCGTTCCCAAAGCCTCGCGCAGCCAATGGGAGAATGGGTGCTCCCACATGAAAGGAACCGCCTCGCCACCTCGCCTTTGCGCACCTGTCTGCTACGGTAGTTAGCCCGGGTTGCGCCTCCACGGCCGAGATTCGCCGGCCGTCTCTTTACCTCCAACACGCCCGCTAGCGTCGAGCGGGCGCCTTTCCCCGCCCGGAAACAAAAGAGATATCTGTATTCCAGGGCAGGCATGAAACTCCTCAGCACTTTTCCCCCTTACCACTTTTTTTTTCTTTCTCCCCCGCGAGTTAAAAATAATGTTTCCCATCCCTCAATAAGAAGTTAGGGGTGGCCATGCTCGCGGCAGTAATGGCCACTAAATCGCGCCACACCCTTCCCCCCTCCATCTTTCCGTCTTTTCCCTCNCGTCGAGAAAGGGAAGGAGGGGAAAGCGGAGGAATATTGATACGGCTCGCTATCGTGTCTGCCGAGACGTAAAAACGCGGCTTAGAGAGGGCCTGGCCCGCGTCCGATGTCCCTTCCTCAACTGTGTTCCCGCCTCACCCCATCCCACGGTCCGCCAACACCAACCCCCCTTCCCGCGCCGAACCCAAAATAACCAGATGCCTCGTTTGCCTGCCGATACTCGTCGGCGTTAAAACTTACCCCTCCGCCGCCGTTAAGAATGACAAATCACCCCGGGTTGTATTTTTTTTATCGCCTGCCGCGATGAAGGACGCCACAATCCCCTTTGCCTCCTGGAGGATGAAAGATTTTGCCTCGCGCGCGGGGCCATCGTGTCTGGAAACTCCGGGTTTAGACGATGCACTTGCTCCGTCCACACGGCCACAACCACGAGGCGAGTACCTGTCGACGGAGGTGGAGCGCAAAACGTGGCTTAGCCCGTGGACATGACTCATGACTAGCGCCACCTGTTCTTCGCGAAACGATTTCAGAACTACTTGTGCTCCAAAACACCAGAGCTCTGATCCACTTTTGTAATTGGCTGAATTTAACTGTCACACGTTGCAGGTGTCTGCTCGCGAACCACGGACACCCACTGTCGGTGTTACCTTATTATGATTGGCCCAGTCATGTAAAGAACTGTCTCCGAACAAGGACACGTGGCCAATAACCGAAGGAAGACTGCACGAATGTCACAGGACATTGGTGTCAATGCCTTCGCGTAAATCTTTTAGCGAAAAACAGGCGGGCCTACTCATGATATTTCAAACAAAATAAGTTTCTAGTTCCGGCATAATCACGTGCCAGACTCACAGTTTTGCTGTTTTTAGATAACACAAATACACATACCCATCAACAAACGTTTTGACCATCTGTAATAAGTTGCAGATGAATAATGTTCGCTGGGAGTGTAGGCACATTAAAAAAAATATATTACTCAAGTCTGGCGTGGCATTCTGTTCACACGGTGTGTACAATATTACTCAAGTCTGGCGTGGCATTCTGTTCACACGGTGCGTACAGTATTACTCAAGTCTGGCGTGGCATCCTGTTCACACGGTGTGTACAATATTACTCAAGTCTAGCGTGGTATTCTGCACACACGGTGTGTACAATATTACTCAAGTTTAGCGTGGCATTCTGTACACACGGCGCGTGCGATATAACTTAATTCTGGAGTGGCATTTTGTTCACAGTGTGTGTACAATATTACTCAAGTCTGGCTTGGCATTCTGTACACACGGTGTGTACAATATTCTCATCACATTATCTCTCTCGGGTCATGAGCAAACTAATAGTTCACAAATCCCGGTGGTGTAAACCCATTTTTAAAGTGTGTAATATAAACTAATTCATATGAAAAAATAAGTTAATTTAAATTTAAAAACTAATATTAATACGCCTACTNCATCCTGTTCACACGGTGTGTACAATATTACTCAAGTCTAGCGTGGTATTCTGCACACACGGTGTGTACAATATTCTCATCACATTATCTCTCTCGGGTCATGAGCAAACTAATAGTTCACAAATCCCGGTGGTGTAAACCCATTTTTGAAGTGTGTAATATAAACTAATTCATATGAAAAAATAAGTTAATTTAAATTTAAAAACTAATATTAATACGCCTACTNAAGTGTGTAATATAAACTAATTCATATGAAAAAATAAGTTAATTTAAATTTAAAAACTAATATTAATACGCCTACTTTTTAAAATGATTGACAAGATCTTTTTCTTTTGACATATGTGACTGTTCTTAAACGGCTATAAAATTAAATTTCAATAAACACTTTTTAAAGTAAATTAAAACGACGCCTTTCCTTAATTGTTTTTATTTTGTAGGTGGTTTAGAAAAATTTATTAGTGTGGTCCAAACATAAAATTACACTTTCAGCGCGTGATTACACCAAAACCATTGATCAGAAAACTTTTCTATTTCACGGGAATGAATTTTCGTATATCTAATGTTTACAAGTTAGAACAGCATTTGAAAAAAAGCAAGAAATATTAAAAGTTTTCCCCAAAGAGCAGTGCCTTTTAAATATCCGTTTGTGTCGAAAATTGCTCCGAACAAAGACCACAGACTCCGGACAGTCCACAAACTCCAGAAACATTAAATCAAGAACAGAATCTGAACTACTTAATATTTTTATGTGAGTTTAGATTTATTGACATAATATTCGAATGCTTGTAAGTACTATACGCAGCTATAGTTGGCACCGTCTAGTTTTCGATTTAAAAATTGCCAACATTTTTTTTTGCGAAAAATTACGGATGTAAACTCCAAACTGAGTAAATATGCCCTTGTCTTAAAATAAACAAAATTATACCATTGAATATACAACTCTATTATGTTGAAATTTATAAACCTAAAACAAGAATAAAAGTAATTTTTCAAAACAAACTTTCTAACAGAAACTTTTAAGGCGATGAAATTCGTCTAAAATTAATAATACGATTTGTTTTAATATTGTTAATATAAAATTTTGAATAATCGAACTGCATGATTAAAATAATATTATTTTACATGTTGTTTTTATACATTACTATACAAAAACATAAAACAATTTTTTTTATTGGAAAACCAAATATTTTATAAAATATTGCTGTGTGTAATGATCTTGTAAATTCAAATACACAGCCAACACAAAAAAACCCCATAAAAATATATTTAGTAGTTGAAATTCAGTTCTTGATTTTATATTTGGTAAATTCACGCATGTAGAGATATTTCAATAGCTCTTAAATTTCTCGTTATTCGTTGAATGGTTATGCACAGACCGCCTGAAAGAAACAAGAGTCGCCTTATTTTAGTGGTATCCTAGTACCTTGATGTTCCGACTCGGTGTTCATGAATAGCGAATATAGACCAGAAAATTTCGCAAATATATTCCGCGACAGGTTAAACTTAAAAAAATTAAAGGACTGTGTTGATTGAAAGTCAAACTGCAGTTGATTCGGGACGACATGGACGACTGAAAGCACGACAGCGCTCTGAACCGGCAATAAAATGCTCAACAAAGGAAGGACGGGACCACGTTCAGCCCAGCCCAGAGTAAAAGTGACCTATCTCCGTGAAGCAGTCGATGATTAAAGACGGCGACTATTGTGTCAAATGACTGCGACGTCATTAGCTCACGAGTGGCTGAATGAACCAATATACGGATGTACGTCAGAAAAAATATCTCATCCAGTCACTTCCTTCCTCCGATAGCAAGAATCCTTGACACCGTATAGTAGTAGTCGATTTTTAAATTTTTTTTTACGCTAACCATAGGCCGGACATGCTTTATTATCACCTTCATGTGTGCCCTTTCTGGGCAATGCAGATGTATAAAAGTTATCTTTTCCTTTTCCCGTGAATTTCCCATTTCTTTATTTTGGCTTTTGGGTTGCTATAGGGACCACGTACTTTTTTCACCTCTTTGATTTTATTCTATTACATCTACATCTAGGTAGTCTGGAATTGTGTTGTGGCGTGGTTAATCTGCCTTCCGCCCAGTTCCTTACACTTATCAAAGCATATTATACTTTATAGCCATGCCATTAAATAGCGGCACTAACTGATTGACTATTTAACTGATGTTATACACTGAAGAGCCAAAAAAACTGGTAGGCCTACAAGCATACGTATGCAAATAACAAATATATGGAACCAATCAGAGTAACGCGATGCGGTCGGCAGCGCCTATATAAGACAATAAGCGTCTGGCAAAGTTGCTAGATCGGTTACTGCTGCTACAATGGCAGATTATTAAGATTTAAGTGAGTTTGAACGTGGTGCTAAAGTCGGCGCACGAGAGATGGGACATAGCATCTCCGAGGTAGCGATACAATTTGGATTTTCGCGTACGACCATTNCGCACGAGAGATGGGACATAGCATCTCCGAGGTAGCGATACAATTTGGATTTTCGCGTACGACCATTTCACTAGTTTACCGTGAATATCGGGAATCCGGTAAAACATCAAATCTTCGACATCGCTGCGGCNAAAACATCACATCTTCGACATCGCTGCGGCCGGAAAAAGATCGTGAAAGAACGGGACAAACGATGACTGACGAGAGTCATTAAATGTGACAGACCTGCAACACATTCTCAAATTGGCGCAGATTTAAATGCCTCCTGCATACCTTTAGACATTAGTCGAGTCGATGCCACGTCGTCTTGCGGCACTTCTGCGTACTCGCGGGGGCCCTACACGATATTAGAAAGGTATACCAGTTTTTTTGGCTCTTCAGTGTACATTAGATTCAATCTCTGTTTATCGGCATCCAGCGGATNCTTGTAGACAGTCCTTTAGTAATGAATCTTTTCTATATCACGTTCCGATTCCTTTGCTATAGTCTGCATAATACTTGGTTCGTTTCCCTGTTATCTCTCCTTGGTCTTTGTTACTCCATTTCAGCAGTTCCTTGTTAATTGCTAGGTCGTCATGTGTGTTTGGGGGGCAAGGACCGCCACCCCAACTATTCAGTAGCCTTCTGATAAGTACCTTAATAGTTTATTATGACACACTTCGGGGTTATCCCCGGGCTGTGTAGTGGGCCCGCTTCCAATACAATGTTTATATAGTGGTTTTACTCATTGTTGTCAAATCCGGAAAGTGGATCCCTCCCACTTTAGATTTCTACAGAATGTTTTGAACAACATCGACAAACTCTGTCAGGTTATTTATTATTCCTTACGAAAGAAATAAGACGAATATATATGTGTATTTTTTTCTTTAAGTGATTATTAAGGCCGAGTTTCACCCCATTGCAGGAATTCTTCGTTTTCACTTCACAATATCGGGCTCATAGCAATTACTGACGATGTACAATTATATTGATTTTAGGAGTTGTTTAATATTTTTGTGCGTAATTTTAATAGCGTGTTTTCTGTTTGTTGTAAAAAGCCGAGAACATAATTGTATTTTACTAATAAGTTCACAACTCATTACAACAAGCAGATTACGCATTGCCAGTAATTACTACAGTAGTTATAAAATGTATGTTCTGGTGAAATTTGCATCCTGGAGGGGACCAGGGGACGAGCTGGCGGCCATATTGGATGATGTCATGCAACAACATCCTGCTCTATCATTCCTTGCTGAGGTAACCATGTTGGATTTCCCCTCCAGCTGTGTAATTCCTGGCAACCAGTATGACGGACTCAAAATTAAAATTTCCCGGTGGCGCCCTGCGAAACAAAAGAGCCGATTATGCGTTTGTTTGTGGGGGGTAAAGTAAAGTAGAAAGAAGCGCTCCTGGTATGACCTTTTAATAGGTATCGGCCACCAGGAGGGGAGGTTTGGTGAGGAAAACGCCGGTTCCACCGAGAACTTTGTCATTCCTGGCCAACGGGGGCCATCTTGGGTGTCCCTAATTCACACTCTTGCATTATGTGTGGGCACTTTTCTCAGAGTCCTCCCGATATTCTTTATTTTCTCATGCTCTCTCATTACTTCCTATCGGTGTACCCACTCCATGTTCTTGCATTCCGTGTGGAGGGTTTCCCCCGTGCTATTTCTCCATGGCAGCACCCTCCATCTTGCCTGAAGTATGTTCGACTTTATTGTCCCATCATGCAACTTCTCTCATCATTATCTGTCATTCCACTTTAGTTTTCGCATATTCCTTATGGTCTCCTTTCACCTGGCGTCCTGGCGGGAACAAATCTCATGCTCAGTCATTCCACCTTGGTTTCCTCATATTCCTTCTGGTTTCCTTTCACCTGGCATCCTGAAGGTAACGATTCTAATGCTCTGTCATTCCACCTCTGTTTTCTCATATTACTTCTGGTCTCCTTTTACCCGACATCCTGGCGAGGACAAGTCTCATGCTCTGTCATTTCACCTTAGTTTTCTAATTTTCCTTCAGGTCTTCTTTCACCTGGCGCCCTGGTGGAGACGAGCTCATGCTCTGTCATTCCACCTGCGCGACACGGAGCGAAGCCTGCCTACACACGCTAGACTAGAGTCGCACTGCGCGCGTGCTTCAAGTACGCCCTAAGCTCACTTATAAGCATAGTTGGCTATAATTTCCATACCGTTTAAGATATAGTCACAAAATTCATAACATATGCATCAACCCCGAACACGAAAAGGACCGCTGGTACAAGTTTTACATAAGCCTACTTATAAGCATAGTTGGCTATAATTTTCGAACCATTTAAGATACAGCTACAAAATTCATAGCATAGGGATCACCCCCGACAACGAAAATGACCGTAGGGTTAAGTTTGACCTAAGCCAACTTATAAGCATAGTTGGCTGTAATTTCCAAACTGTTTAAGATATAGTCACCAAATTCATAACATAGGCCCCACCCCTGACAACGAAAAGGAACGCGGGGGAAATATGCCTTAAGCGCATTTATGAGCATAGTTGACAGTATTTCCGAACCATTGAAGATAAAGTCACAAAATTCATTACACAGTCATCACCCCCTACAACTTAAAGGCATCTTATAAGCATAGTCGACCGATCTTTCCTGTCCACCGAAGCTATAGTCGTCAAATTCATAACATAGATAACGCCGCCGACAGCGAACAGGATGGTATTTGTCAAGTACGCCCTAAGCCCTCGTATAAGCATAGTTGACTACCTTTTCCCACCCACTGGGGATATAGTTACAAAATTTATAATATAGAAATCACTTCCGACGACGAAAAGAACCGCAGGGTAAGTACATCTTATGCCTTTTTATGAACATAGTTGGCTATTTTTTCCCACCGACAGAAGCTATAGTCACCAAATTCATATCATAGGCCTCACCTCCTATGACAAACAGGTTGCAGGGGACAAGTACACCCCAAGCCCTCTTATAAACATAGTTGTCTGCCGCCCTTATATAGATCAGCTGGCGCGATCCAGAAGGTTCTTCGCTCCTCGTGTCACGCCGAGGAAGGCGATGGCAATGACCGGAACATTCTTGCAACTATAATACCAGACATTCAGTCCTCAAGGACGGGAAGCAGCATGCGCCCAGATAGGCTTATTAGGGGGGGGGCACGCCAATTTTTCGCTGGCTGCTTGTAGGTACCTTCGCATGTGCTCTTCTCTGGTTACTAGTTATATCAGTACGTGCCAGAGGAGGGAATGATGAACGGTACGAAGACAAAATCTGTCGCTCACAATTTCTGTCAACCCGTCTCCAGTTACTGGTGATACTTTTGAAGCACTGCCCTTCACACGTCCGAAGAAGAGGGCAAGGGAAACGACGAAAAATGGCGGCATGTAACAGCATCATTTGTGCGTCACAAAACAATGTAAATTGTGGCAAAAACTATGCCACTCAAAATTTAAATGCAAGGAAAGAGTACGTACAAGCAATGTTACAAGTTTGATGATATCTTGTACAATTAAAATAAAATGCATTTTTGGTGGCCAGCATCCTTAAGGCAAGGAGTACGATTAGCGACATCCTGCCGTACCGCTGGCGAGTGACGGCTGGTGTGTGTGGGCCCGGCATACTGGCGCCAGTTCCATGTCTGTATATTTGGGTACAATGTAAACAGAAGTCTTGAGCAGGAGCACGGGACGACCTGTGTGCCCCACCATAGGTTGGTTCTCATTGGCAACAGATCCGTTGAGGCTGGATTCGCGCTGGCGGTGTTGAAACTCCGCCTAAGCTGGAAGCGATTTCGAGGGTTCCCCAGCGGTGACATAGTACCGGCACTGTCCCGGTCAGGTGGCAGATACAAAGATAGTACCTCATCCGGACAACATATGAGATTATATAAGTACACGGAGGCGAAATGGCGTGGGGGTTCCTTCGATGTGGGCGTTCCCATTTATCTGATTTACTTATTATTATAATTTACTTATTATTAACAAACATAAGGTTGTGCCTGAAAGTAAATGCCATGGTTCAAAACAGATTTCATGCATATTTACAATCATATATTCATGATCTAATCGTGACCTCTGTTATACCCGACAGTAAGGGTATAATGCGGACCAGCTGACTTCGTCCAAAAGAGTTCCCAGTAAAAATACCGCTGGGGAAATGAATGCAGCGAGGGGGACACAGTACTTCCCATAATCTAGTTATCCCTTGTGTGCTTCTTCATTCAGTGTTTTCACCCCGGGGGTATGCGAGAGTCTGAACGGGCATTGTCTCTAGCTTCCGCATGCTGTGAAAGATTCCCTATTGGCTCGGTTGCTGGCTGCTCAGGTACGCTACCCGGCGATGATTGCCGAACGGCGTTCCAACGCGTCGCTGGCCAGTCTGTTTCACCTCTGTTTACTCAAATGCTCTGTGATTGGGTGCTACGTGTAGCGGACATGGCCCACCTTTGCGGCGACCCCCGCCGAGCGGCTACCAGCTCCCGGGGACAAAAAGACCGATGACCCGCACGCCCGCGACAATTTGTCGCCGCCAAATGACTTAATCGATAAGTGACTGCACACACGCACACACGCACATTTCTGCCCCTCTGCAGGACCCCCTCCTCCCGTACACCGCACAGGCACAAGCGGAATTTAAAAAAATTGTCGGTTTGGAGCTCTTCGGAAAGGACGTTACGTAAACTGCACGGGATAAGGGTGTTTTGACCGGCCGAGAAGTATGGTGGCACGTTCTTCTCTGGAGAATGAGAGAGGTCTGGGTGACTCAGTGGTTCAGCCCCAACAACGAATTGCGTTCTACCCTTCACTTTTCCTGTAACCAATCAAACCAATCAGCATACTGCCAAGTGGCGCAGTCAGTTGGTGCGCCGCCGCCGGTCTGGGGTGCGGGAGGTCCTGGGTTCAAATCCCAGGTAAGGGAGCGTCCATAAATTACGTGAGGCGATTTTGATGATTTTTCGACCCCCCCTCCCCCCTTGGTGAGATGTCGTGAGATTTTTCTCGACCCCCTCCCCCCCTTCTAAAAACACGTGAGATTTTTCAAAATTCGTATTTTTTGTGTAAATACGTTAATCCGTGATTGATTTATTTAAAAAAACATAATTTGTTTAATTATTTTTATTTGAGACTAGTTAAGACTAGTATTACAGATTTATAATTACGTAGTTTAGAATCACAGTGATAAAATCAAACAATACAATACTTAAGTAGAAACTACATGAATTTGTTAAAGAATATTTATTCTAATTCTGTCCACGGGGACTCATGTGCGGTCTCAAGAGTTACTATTGGAACCAACATGTCTATGTGGTTTTCAATAAAATCATCTGCTCCTTCAACCTCTCTCTGATTTAGCCACTCTAAACCGTTGTCGCTTGCACATAGAAGCTCAGTAGCTCGACGTGTGACAATTCTTGAGGGTCGTACTTTGCGCGCTGTTGCAGCTAGTGCACTGTGGACTGCACGCCGATGCTCTGCAGCTCTTATGATGGATGAAAAGTAAATACCGCACGTACTGCAGCATCTCTTTTCTAGATCACCACGTACACTTGGGCAATAGAGGTCGTAGGGCATGCTGATGAAGGCGTGCAAAGGTTGAATCGGTAGGCAGTGGCGAATCAAGAAGGGAGCGAACGACTTTCCGTCATGCTCTTCAGGGTCCGGGACCGTCGGATGCCCATCAACCTGATTGATAGGGTATGGAGGTGGCAGAAAACGGTCTTGAAGAATCATATGTAGAGCACTCCGGCGTGGGCTACAGCAGTCCCGATCATCGCATTTCACAACCTGAAACAATAATTAAAAGCAATTCATTATTTTAAACTCTAAATGAAAATACATTCGTAAGTGCTCACGCTCGTTAAAAAATTTCAGAAAAATATAAAAAAGCACGCATGAAATCGTGGTCAAAATATAAGGTAAACTACTGTGAAAATTCATACGAAAAGAAAACAATACATTATTAAATGTGAACAAATTGCCGCGTACCTGAAGTAAATATTGGCTCTCTCTAACATGCTCGGTGTACCATTCTTCGGCTGGAAGGTCTGGGACGCTGGAAGTGTCATTATTCGAGTCTATGTATTTAGCAACGACTTCGTGTCCGTCAATGCACACTGCAGACCATATTTCAGCCAAAATTTCCCCTGCCTTTTTGAAATTATCCTTTTCCAGACTAACGTCTACTGTTCTGCCGCTGGAGTCAAGATGTGTCCCAAAAGAGTCATGGGGAAGAACAACACCCGTTAGCTCTCGACTGAGTGGAGCCATGCGCCTCTCTACTCTGTTGAAAGCACTTCTGCCAGGGGCATTAGTCACAATGAATATTGCATCCAGATCATATTTTTTGAAATGCTCTATAGCGTGTGCGATCACTTTGCGATATCGTGGGTTCTCGTCGGGACCGCCATCACTCGAAATGATAAGGACAGGCTTAACTTCGCCGTCGCCGTTTTTCATAAAGTTGTAAAAAGTATCAAGGGTTATAACAGTGTCCAAATCTTGAGCGTGACTAGTTGCAGTTGACGAAGAGTGCTTGCCACTTCGGATTGCTATATAAGTTGGTCCACTGTATGAGACGGCTTCTGGCCGACCCATCTCATTGGGCTTCACTTCACAAAGAGCATACACGCTCGGAATCAATTTATGCCTTGAAGCAATCACAAAGTCATGATCTGGCAGTGACACTTTGTATTCAACATGCATTAGCAAGGGCGCCTGCTTGTTTGCCGCTGTGAGTCCTATGGGAACACGGGCTTTATCATCCTGAGATAAAAAAAGTCACGGAGTGAGGGCCAAGTACTGAGGCTACTGTCTCGAGAGACCTTATGGAGGTCACACAAAAGTATTGGTCTTGGTGTGCTTTGTGATGGTCAGCTTCAGGACGGCTCAACTTCACCGGAACAGTCACTACGTGGCGCTTAGCCTCACGCGTATCTGCCCGTCTAGGCAGCAGTCGAATATAAGTAGCACTTCTGGAGACATTGAACCCCAGCTCAATTAGTTTATTAGTGAGCTCTGAAAGCGTATGTACAGGTTTTAGGCCCGAAGGCCAGCGCACCCTCCATCCTCCCGCATTGCAACTGTACCCTGGTGGGTAAGACAATGCACGGCACTTTCCTCTTGGTTTCTTCGGGCCATTCACTTTACTTTATGCCGTTACACGGTATATCTACCGGTTTTCTCTAAAACCTGTCCTCCTCGCCAATCGGAGATACTCCGACAATCTTATTTACAAGCCTTTACCTGAGTACCCCCTTATGGGTCATCAGAAATTTGTCCAGAAACGGTACGTAGTATGAGAAGATCAGTTCTGCCGATTTTCGTGGCAAATTTATTCCATATCTTGTTATGCGCGTTCATTTGTCATAACATTTTCCATGTCTAAGTGAATGCCCTTTTCTTCCATTTGAATTTCCAACCATCTCCTGATGTCTTCTGTCTTGAGACATTCCGTTATTACATGCTGAACCGTATCGTCCACTCCGCATGCATCACACAGTGGAGATACCACCAGTCGAAGGCTGTGCAGCTTCGCTTTAAAGTTACCATGTCCAGTATACAGCTGCGTGCTGTAATGGTTAATNCGGTTATGTGTTGCGGCGGACAAGGCGTCCGCAACCATAGGTATAATTGTTTTATGTGTGAGGGAATAATAGAGTGAGAAGCCAGGGACAGTTAGCAAGTGCCGTGAATCTTTGGTCGCAAGGATGCAGCTCAGGCCGACCCCGCAGTGCGCNAGAAGCCAGGGACAGTTAGCAAGTGCCGTGAATCTTTGGTCGCAAGGATGCAGCTCAGGCCGACCCCGCAGTGCGCGCCCAATCACCGAGCCCCTCGGCTCCGATTGGCCGCGCACCACGGAAGGCCGCGGGACAAAACCAGGACCCGTTCAGAAAATAAAGATTTCAGACCGCAGTCACTGCCGGCTGCAATGCAGCCCCGTGACTTACTGCGCGACACACTTAAAATACAATTAGTGGTAGGAAAAANCAGTCACTGCCGGCTGCAATGCAGCCCCGTGACTTACTGCGCGACACACTTAAAATACAATTAGTGGTAGGAAAAACCCACAATTAAACATGCGAGAACACGTGAATACTTGCAAACCAATTCGATATCCGTATAATCAGCACTATACAGAAAAACACGTACACCACCTCCTAGTGGCCACGCTACATAAGACCTAGGAAACATAGAGGGATTATTCAAAAGGAAGGGTAGGAAATGAGACAAAATATAGAATGTGTAAGGTGTGGCAGACAGAGCGCCCGCAACCTTATGTTATACTGTCTTACAGATGGAAGAGGTAAAAAGTGACAGGAAGTTTGTGTGTGTCGTGGCGGACAAGGCGGCCGCAACCATAGGTGTAAGTGGAATANAAAAGTGACAGGAAGTTTGTGTGTGTCGTGGCGGACAAGGCGGCCGCAACCATAGGTGTAAGTGGAATATACAAATTAAAGGAGAAGTGTCTGCAGGAATGGGAAATGGAGGGCTGTCGGCGATCGCAAAACTCAGTTCAGTCCAGCCCCGCNTAAAGGAGAAGTGTCTGCAGGAATGGGAAATGGAGGGCTGTCGGCGATCGCAAAACTCAGTTCAGTCCAGCCCCGCAGTGCGCGACCAATCGCCGAGGTCCTCGGCCCTGATTGGACGCGCACGGCGGAAGGCCGTCGGACAAAACCAGAAGCTACACTGAGAGCAAGTGAATTTTACGAAAATTAAGTATACTAGCGAAAGCGCTACACAAGTGACTAGCAATTAGCCACAGTAATAAAAATACCGTGCGGAAACCAAAACGGGAGCACACATAATAAAGCACTAGGAACACTGGGTTACATATAAGTAAGAAATTAGGCCCTGGTATGAGCCCTTCGGTAGAGAATTATACAGTAGTGACAACATGACATAAATTATAGCTAATTGAACAAAACAGAGAAAGCAAAGCTGAGAACAGCTCATACTCGCGATATTACAATGAAACCCTATATTACACTTGAATTTATAGTAAAACTACAGAACCATGGGACTAACAATTGGTCGTATTGGAACAATGTTATATAAACCACAAATAACTTGCCACACTATATAACTAATTGATTAAAAGGCATAGAAAGCAATGCCAAAGCAGCTAACACGTGATAGATTACAATTAAAGCCCTTAGGACATACTAATGTTGAGAAAAGCCCCAACATAAATAATTTGAATAATAATTTGCAAGTAGGAGAAGTGATGTAAACCACCACTTTTTCCCCTCACTATAAACAAATGTGAGGCCGAAACAATGCCTTAGGCCACTAGATAAATGAGAAATCACTACCTCCAACTGTGGTCTAACACCAGCCACCCTGTGGCCAGTATAGAACTAATACATGCTGAGCTTAAATGTAACCTTAAACCTAGCAAGTGAAAATTAAGTATACTAGCGAAAGCGCTACACAAGTGACTAGCAATTAGCCACAGTAATAAAAATACCGTGCGGAAACCAAAACGGGAGCACACATAATAAAGCACTAGGAACACTGGGTTACATATAAGTAAGAAATTAGGCCCTGGTATGAGCCCTTCGGTAGAGAATTATACAGTAGTGACAACATGACATAAATTATAGCTAATTGAACAAAACAGAGAAAGCAAAGCTGAGAACAGCTCATACTCGCGATATTACAATGAAACCCTATATTACACTTGAATTTATAGTAAAACTACAGAACCATGGGACTAACAATTGGTCGTATTGGAACAATGTTATATAAACCACAAATAACTTGCCACACTATATAACTAATTGATTAAAAGGCATAGAAAGCAATGCCAAAGCAGCTAACACGTGATAGATTACAATTAAAGCCCTTAGGACATACTAATGTTGAGAAAAGCCCCAACATAAATAATTTGAATAATAATTTGCAAGTAGGAGAAGTGATGTAAACCACCACTTTTTCCCCTCACTATAAACAAATGTGAGGCCGAAACAATGCCTTAGGCCACTAGATAAATGAGAAATCACTACCTCCAACTGTGGTCTAACACCAGCCACCCTGTGGCCAGTATAGAACTAATACATGCTGAGCTTAAATGTAACCTTAAACCTAGCAAGTGAAAATTAAGTATACTAGCGAAAGCGCTACACAATTGACTAGTAATTAGCCACAGTAATAAAATACCGTGCGGAAACCAAATCGGGAACACACATAATAAAGTACTAGGAATACTGGGTTACATATAAATAAGAAATAAGGCCTTGGCATGAGCCTTTCTGTAGAGAATTATACAGTAGTGACAACATGACATAAATTATAACTAATTGAACAAAACAGAGAAAGCAAAGCTGAAAACAGCTCATACTCGCGAAATTACAATGAAACCCTATATTACACTTGAATTTATAGTAAAACTACAGAACCATGAGACTAACAATTGGTCGTATTGGAACAATGTTATATAAACCACAAATAACTTGCCACACTATATAACTAATTGATTAAAAGGCATAGAAAGCAATGCCAAAGCAGCTAACACGTGATAGATTACAATTAAAGCCCTTAGGACATACTAATGTTGAGAAAAGCCCCAACATAAATAATTTGAATAATAATTTGCAAGTAGGAGAAGTGATGTAAACCACCACTTTTTCCCCTCACTATAAACAAATGTGAGGCCGAAACAATGCCTTAGGCCACTAGATAAATGAGAAATCACTACCTCCAACTGTGGTCTAACACCAGCCACCCTGTGGCCAGTATAGAACTAATACATGCTGAGCTTAAATGTAACCTTAAACCTAGCAAGTGAAAATTAAGTATACTAGCGAAAGCGCTACACAATTGACTAGTAATTAGCCACAGTAATAAAATACCGTGCGGAAACCAAATCGGGAACACACATAATAAAGTACTAGGAATACTGGGTTACATATAAATAAGAAATAAGGCCTTGGCATGAGCCTTTCTGTAGAGAATTATACAGTAGTGACAACATGACATAAATTATAACTAATTGAACAAAACAGAGAAAGCAAAGCTGAAAACAGCTCATACTCGCGAAATTACAATGAAACCCTATATTACACTTGAATTTATAGTAAAACTACAGAACCATGAGACTAACAATTGGTCGTATTGGAACAATGTTATATAAACCACAAATAACTTGCCACACTATATAACTAATTGATTAAAAGGCATAGAAAGCAATGCCAAAGCAGCTAACACGTGATAGATTACAATTAAAGCCCTTAGGACATGCTAATGTTGAGATAAGCCCCAACATAAATAATTTGAATGATAATTTGCAGGTAGGAAAAGTGATGTAAACCACCACTTTTTCCCCTCACTATAAACAAATGTAAGGCCGAAACAATGCCGTAGGCCACGNATTAAAAGGCATAGAAAGCAATGCCAAAGCAGCTAACACATGATAGATTACAATTAAAGCCCTTAGGACATACTAATGTTGAGAGAAGCCCCAACATAAATAATTTGATTAATAATTTGCAAGTAGGAAAAGTGATGTAAACTACCACTTTTTCCCCTCACTGTAAACAAATGTAAGGCCGAAACAATGCCGTAGGCCACTAGATAAATGTGAAATCACTACCTCCAACTGTGGTCTAACACCAGCCACCCTGTGGCCAGTATAAAACTAATACATACTGAGCTTAAATGTAACCTTAAACCTAACCATTTCACCCGGACCTCGTCCGCACTATGCGGGACACGCCCTACAATGTGTCCGGCAGAATATGAGCATGACAAAGTTATGGGATTAATTATAATGGAGAGAAGAACTGAAATTTTAGGCTGAAATAATATCGAACGACAGTAGGAAATTAACACCCTACTCTCGATGGGCGACCAGAGCGAATTAAACACTCAAAGGGGAAAAANATCGAACGACAGTAGGAAATTAACACCCTACTCTCGATGGGCGACCAGAGCGAATTAAACACTCAAAGGGGAAAAAGCAGATGAAAGGAAAATATAATGGAATTGTATACATTGCGCCCGACAAAGAGACCAGGTATTTATGCGCAGNAAAAGCAGATGAAAGGAAAATATAATGGAATTGTATACATTGCGCCCGACAAAGAGACCAGGTATTTATGCGCAGGATACGCCCCTGGTACTTCAAATATTACATAATGACGAGAATAGGTGCTGGACATGAAGCTGAGCATAATGCTCGGNGATACGCCCCTGGTACTTCAAATATTACATAATGACGAGAATAGGTGCTGGACATGAAGCTGAGCATAATGCTCGGTCTACGGACTTACTAAGCTTAATATACTCATATTAAAAACCTAGGAGGGAAGCCATGGCACGAAGAAAAACCAGACTTACTAACTAATATTTCTGGAAAGCCCAGACAATTCGTGATATATCTTAGGAACTAACGCCCACATATGGCTATATAAAGGAAGTTATCAGACAATGATATGNCTCGGTCTACGGACTTACTAAGCTTAATATACTCATATTAAAAACCTAGGAGGGAAGCCATGGCACGAAGAAAAACCAGACTTACTAACTAATATTTCTGGAAAGCCCAGACAATTCGTGATATATCTTACCTTGATTGCGGGTGATATGGCTATATAAAGGAAGTTATCAGACAATGATATGAGTAAGAACATGAAAATATACTTAGACAGAGGGAAAAGATAATGACTGTATATTATAGAAAAATGAAGTTACTAGTGGACAGACGGTGCAGAGGTCCGGCCTGCCTCGCTCGGATTGATCTGACGGCGATTGAAAATGCAGTAGGGAACATCCAGCGGACACAGGATAAAACCCATCCACAAGAAAGGAGATATATATACTTAATTAATGAAAACATATATTTAAGGAACGATAAAGGTAAAACGAGTGCCGGAAACCCGCAAGATGAACCAGAAGGATGAGCGGGCGCCCCGGACCGACGCGCTAGATGGTTTTCCGATCGGTCCGGGACAACTTTGAGGCCAANGGGCGCCCCGGACCGACGCGCTAGATGGTTTTCCGATCGGTCCGGGACAACTTTGAGGCCAACCCATAAATAGAGGTGGCTGGGCGAGTGGACCCGCATTCTAAGAAGATCAGTCCCGGCGCGAGGAGGCCGCTCCGCNCCCATAAATAGAGGTGGCTGGGCGAGTGGACCCGCATTCTAAGAAGATCAGTCCCGGCGCGAGGAGGCCGCTCCGCACGACCCCCGCACGCACATCACCTTCATGAAAGATAACTGGAACCTGGTGGATGCTGCGATGCTGGGAGGAGTGCGAGCCATCCCCCCCGCACCGGACCTGCAAGAAGAAGTAAATTTTTGTTAGAAGAGGAGCGGCGGTATCTGCAACGCCCGGCCCGGGTACCTTTAGAGGGCCCGGGCGAGGTAACATTAAAAGCCAGGGATTAGAGCATAATGATGGCCCAAGCCGCTGGCGCCGCCTAGCTGTGTTTCCGGTAAAGGGGAGCAGCAGCGGCGCCAGCGTGTGGGGGGTTAGACTTTATAGGNCTGGCGCCGCCTAGCTGTGTTTCCGGTAAAGGGGAGCAGCAGCGGCGCCAGCGTGTGGGGGGTTAGACTTTATAGGATAGCCAGGCCTTATGAAATTTGATTGACAATTAACGGAAGCTGCGGGTTACAGAAATGGGAGGGCAAANTTATAGGATAGCCAGGCCTTATGAAATTTGATTGACAATTAACGGAAGCTGCGGGTTACAGAAATGGGAGGGCAAAATGAACTAGGCGAAGGGAAGTAATGAGACCGAAATGAATGTAATAAATTCGAACCACGGATAGGGCAGGGAACATTGGTATGAAGTAGCTAGACAGAATGAAGTAGTGCCTTNAATGTAATAAATTCGAACCACGGATAGGGCAGGGAACATTGGTATGAAGTAGCTAGACAGAATGAAGTAGTGCCTTTCAAAATGTAAGTGCAGAGAAGATCCCAGAACTACTGAACACTTGGTTATCGGGACTAGGATCATGGGAGGCGTCTNTCAAAATGTAAGTGCAGAGAAGATCCCAGAACTACTGAACACTTGGTTATCGGGACTAGGATCATGGGAGGCGTCTGCAATCGTGAGACCCCAACATTAAAGTCAATAAAACTAAAGTTAAATCCCCGAGACAGGGTGAATAATTATCCGTCAGGCAAAAACTTAATCGTGTTATGGAATTAGGAGGAATGGGGTAAGAACGTGCCGAGTTCGCGGGAAATAACAGGCCGGATAGCCGAACAAGAAAAGCGAATAATTAGCCGTAGACCAAGATGTCCGGGAATTTCATTACCACGACAGAGAAAAAAGAATTATTTGCACCAGCAGTAATGACTAGGAACATTGAATTTAAAATTTTTTGTTAATATNTTTTTTGGTAATATTCAATATTGAAAGTTCGTTATTTTGAGTTAATGACTGAAAGTTGTTAGTGTGATTCGGACTAGTACATTGGTTTCAAGAAAGATAGACAGTTGAATTTATGCTGACTTGTATTTATTATTGTTTTACAATATAATTTTTAATTATTAAAATGGTCTCGATTTGGATATGCGTTGTATTATGGTACTATTTGAGCCAGCATGCGTGGTTATAAAATCAATCTTAAATAACAGTAGTGGTTGATGAAGTTTATATTGATTATTTTATATGTTGGTAGGAAGTGTAAAAATTTACTACTGGATAATAAGAGCTAATAATGAGGAGAATGAAAAGTGAACGGGACTCGAATTGGCATGAACGTAGGTACTCCACGACACGATAGCGAGTAATTATATGGGAAGGGGGGTAAACCCACTTCCAGGTTTTTGTTATTGTAGGACAACACAACAGCATGACCGTGCCAGGGCACTCCCACTACGCAGCCGCGTCCCGACGGCGCGTTTGCGCCGTGATACTCCAGAGATTTGAATGTGAAGAATTAAANACTCCCACTACGCAGCCGCGTCCCGACGGCGCGTTTGCGCCGTGATACTCCAGAGATTTGAATGTGAAGAATTAAAGGGAAACTATTGTGCTCACTTATTATTACAGACTGCCACTGCGTGTATTGACGAATTTACCGACATGCTTTTATGCCATGGAAATAATGTAAGGCACGACCCACGTTAACGCAAGATGACTCAGCGCGTCAGGGCCATTGATTAGTGATATATCAAATTAGCAGGTACCCCTGGGCGCTTAGCGGAATAGAGGAAGTAGCAACACTCGCATAGCAAGAATTATATGCGTCGGTAGGGAAGAGAAGATGCTGGACTGAAGGTCCAATTGATATTATAATCGGGAACTAAGGCGGACGAGTCAAGGCATAATCTTTAATGCGGCGATGCAGGTACGGTAGAGTAGGGTCGTAATCACCTATTGCTGAGACGATGGGATTAGGGTGTCGAGAGAGGAAGCGAAAAAATTGATCGGCACGTCTATAAAGATGTTGAACGGAATTACAAACTACGTCCGGACGGTGACCTGCAAGGAAATTGCTGAAGTCCCGGGCTTTGGAAAAAAGCCCACGGGCATTCCAGCAACCACCCTAAGGGCACACATGGTTTAGAANTTGCTGAAGTCCCGGGCTTTGGAAAAAAGCCCACGGGCATTCCAGCAACCACCCTAAGGGCACACATGGTTTAGAAATGTGCACAAGCTGTTGAAATAGATGTTAGCCTGCTCCACCGGTGAAGTAGCGCGGTGCAGGGACAGGGTGGATTCCAAAAAGAAACGTATCCAGGAGAGCATGTTTAGGCGAGTTAAAGTAGTGAACAACTCAAAAAAGGGTTGATAGGGGATCCCCATCTGGGGACTCGGAAAAGCAGGTGCAAGAGGAACTGGATACGGCGCAGAGGACGAACCGGGGGGAACATGCGTGTCCCCAACCGGAACAGGCCGCACTGTAACAGGATCAGGTGGAGCCTCTGGCACAGTATGACTTGGGGGTGGAGCGGAGGCTGATGCTGCGACTGTAGCAAATGTGGCTGAAGGGAAGGGTGGCCCTTCAGTTTGGGTGTAATTATCCGAATAAACTGAAGATACGGAGAGATGGCGTCCGCCTCGGGAANGAAGGGTGGCCCTTCAGTTTGGGTGTAATTATCCGAATAAACTGAAGATACGGAGAGATGGCGTCCGCCTCGGGAAGTAGTTGTTCTGGGATCCACCCTGGACTGGTAAGGGGGCGGCACAAAAGGCGTTGCTGACACCGCCGACCCAGGGGCTCTTAGGCCTGGGAATTCCTGAAGGGAAGTCGGATTGGGAACATTCCGCGACCGAAGCCCCTGTGAAGGGGCAACAGGGGAGTGAAAACGGGCGCGTGTCTCTAAGTATTTTATGTAGTTAGGGCAGATGCGGGCGTTCGCTGGATGTTCCCCCCCACAATTACAACAGACTACCGGGTCAGCAGGGGTTTTGGGGCAGTCGCCCCGCGCATGCGATCCCGCACACCGCAAGCAGCGGAACGGGCGGCCGCACTCGGAGGCGACATGCCCCCAACTTTGGCAGTTATGGCATTGGACAGGCCTGCCGCTGCCTCGGTATTCCTCNGCCGCACTCGGAGGCGACATGCCCCCAACTTTGGCAGTTATGGCATTGGACAGGCCTGCCGCTGCCTCGGTATTCTTCAAACCTGACCACCACACCGGCGAGGTATCGGAGTTGACGAACCTGTTGTAGTACTTGTTGGTTTTCGAAAACACAAATGAATTTATTAATGGGTCGAGATCCCACCCCTCCAGTAGATAACTGGCGGACATGCACAGGGGGGTATCCTAAATCAGCCAACTCCGCCTCCACGGTAGCTGCATCTGTCGCGGCCGGCAACACTAAAACAATCCGCTGCTGACGGGCTTGGGCGATTGGATATGTATGGTATGGAATTCCATGATCCTTGAAATAAGTCAGCAGGACCTCCCGGTCCTCCAAACAGGAGGGGTGGTATCGGGGCTTCCCCCTTACATAATCTACGGTGAAGGACCCCTTCAGGTCTCGACGGAGGGTTCTATTANGGGTGGTATCGGGGCTTCCCCCTTACATAATCTACGGTGAAGGACCCCTTCAGGTCTCGACGGAGGGTTCTATTAGCTTGCAACACGTTCGGGGGCAACCCTGAGTTAACCAGGATGGGCGGTATACGGCGTGATGGAGGCTGTTGAAAAGCTGCCGGGCCCTTCCCGCTAGGGTGGCCCGCCGGCTGCCGCGGTTCACCCTTTCGCCGCCTGTTTGATTCGGGAGCAGGTAGAAATGAGGTAGAACGATGACCACGAACAACTACAGGCTGTGACACAGGCGCTGGGACTCCAACAGGTGGTACTGTAGTGAGCATACTATCTTTGACGGTCGTAGACGCCACTCTTAACTGCGAATCTACGGACATCGCAGTAGGTGGTGTAAAGGATGACATGGAGGTGTTGATGCTGCATGTTGGTATAGTGGTCGTGGAGTACACCATTGTTGTCGAGGCCGCAGAGGCCGTAGTGACAGTCGTTATTAGTCCTGTGAGCCGGGTCGCTGCCCTTACCGTTGTAACCAAATCTAGCTGGGCGGCCCGAAATCGGGATTCGTAGTCCATAGGGGTGGAAGTAGGCTGAGGAAGGCAGGACGCCGACCCGCCCGCCCGAATGGGAAACGATGACGTACTGTGTTCTTGGCCGTCACCGGCTTGATCAGAAAGGACTAGGCGAGGGTCTTTTGTACCAACTAGAGTGTCTGATTGCACTTTGGTGCTAACAGCCCCTTGACTTGCGCTACNTCACCGGCTTGATCAGAAAGGACTAGGCGAGGGTCTTTTGTACCAACTAGAGTGTCTGATTGCACTTTGGTGCTAACAGCCCCTTGACTTGCGCTACGCGACCGAACATCCCCTCGGGTCTGCGCAGATTGTTTATCACGTTTACGCGGGCTTCGTTGAGGCTTCGGGTTTAATTGACTCGAATGAAGACGTTTTTCTCTCGATCTTTTTATGTCCCTGCGTACAGAGTCGCGCGCACTGGAAGAAATGCCCCCCGTTTCATCGGAGTGCAATTTGCGGAAAAGCTGCTTACTAATTATGGCTTTCATACCCGCTTTAGTGTACGCGGTGCGGCCTGAGGGCGGCGCTGGCTCGTCCTCGGCACTATCAGAGCTGTACGAGGTAGTGACCACATGAACTACTTGACCACCCGGGGAAACATTAGGTTCGGGCGACCCCAGGGGCTCGGAGAGCATCGGAGCAGACTGCTGGCCACTGAGGTCCATGCCATACGTATCACTAGCACTCGAGTGTTCACTGGCCATATTGAATGGTATCAAGAAATATAATTGAAAAGCAGGAGGATCCGAGTTGGGGCGAGCGGCTAATGTCTTGGCCTATAGTAGGGAGACTAGTGTTGCGCAATACATTGCGGTAAGCGGACACGCTGTCACTATCGGTAGATAGTGTCAAATAGCACAAATTACGCCCGATGANCGCAATACATTGCGGTAAGCGGACACGCTGTCACTATCGGTAGATAGTGTCAAATAGCACAAATTACGCCCGATGATAGGTTCTGCCGCTTGATCCGCACTGCGTCCAGACGACCAATACCATGATAGGAGTATATATAATCCACACACGTCCCTAATGAGCTGTGCCAGCAATGGGCATAGATAGTCTCTGTCAGATACAGTCATGGAATGTTTATGACTTACAGTTTTTTGCGTCCTGGAATATCTGCAGCAATGTAGAACACCGTCACACTGAGACACTCTCGTCGCAATACAGCACTCAAAGGAGTCACGCACTCGAAAGAATCACTGGTCTAGAAGANCTCTCGTCGCAATACAGCACTCAAAGGAGTCACGCACTCGAAAGAATCACTGGTCTAGAAGAAGGCGCCGAGACAATCTGTCCAATGCGCCCGATGTAAGGAAGGCACTCTCACGCCGCACGAAATGGAGGAACAGTACACTCATTCGCAC
>NQII01004492.1:0-15553 GCA_002778355.1 Clitarchus hookeri
TATATATATATAGGAGCGTTCACTTAAGACAGACCACCTTATATATATATAAATAAACCATTCTTACTAAATTTGGCGAAGAAGTTGTACTATGGTAGGCCCCATTAATTTATGGCCTTTAAGAGGGCCGTACACTTATTTTCGAAATGATGGCCCTGTAAATTTTTCGGGTTAGAAAACCCTATAATACCAAACATTATACCGACTACATCCGGAGTTGATGCATCGAATCTTGCCTGCGTAATGCAGTTTATTACACGCTAGCTTATAGTACGAGGTTTCCTGGGTTCGAGTCACATGTGAGGCAACTAGTGTAAGCGTATTTGAAATTGTGTCGCTACTCTTGCATATATTTCTGGTTCCATTTATAATTATATTGCTCTGAAGGAGACTTCAAGGCCTATATACCACCTGTACTTTTAAGAACTGTATTAAAAATCATTTCAAAACATGTNGCTCTGAAGGAGACTTCAAGGCCTATATACCACCTGTACTTTTAAGAACTGTATTAAAAATCATTTCAAAACATGTAGAGGAAAGAAGTCTCATTATCAGTAATATCTGGTTTTATCTTGCCTCTAAGGTTCATAATATAACAGCAAATAAACCTTAAACATTAATGCATGGCCTACTATAAAAACTTCAAAATTATTTACATGTAGAGCGGCCTATCGAACACAGTTACTTTGATATTCCGTTTCATATGTAAGATCGCATTAGGACTTACTTGATACACAATCATTCGCCACTTTCTGCTGACCACCAGCAAGTAAAGAACCTATAAGTTTCTCACGGGTAATTTAATATTTTTGAAATAAACCTTTTAAAAATGTGGCTGCTTCTACCTGCGTGTATTTTAACTAGCACACTGACTGGTTTACGTCTAGTTAAGTTTGCAACGATGGAAGTAAAAGAGTTTTATGTTGGCCTATTAACGTTTAATTTAAAGTGTAAAAGTTAACATTTGTAAATACTGAAATTGTTTTTTTTTTCTGTTGCTTAAACGCACATATGTGTAATTATTAGCACACTAGTAAAATATTGGTTTATCTTATAATTTCGCAGATTTGCTTGACCGACGCATAAATAAAGTGATCAGGCCCATTGTTAATTTTTGATATAAGGGAAGATTACGCAATGTGAATGTAAGTTATTCTTAAGCAAGGTTTTCAAAAGTGATCAGTTTGCCGTGAAAAGGCTCTAGTCAAACTCGCCCAGGTTAGTGTTAACCAGTAGGCACTGTTAGTTGAAAATACATAGACCAACATAACTAGTGTTTTTGCAGAAATGAGTTTGGGTTAAAGCCAAAGTTGAACTTATTAATTTGGCAGCACTATAAACTATGCCGTCCTCTAAATTTTATAGTTACGAACTTTTGTTTATTGGCATTATTAAGCTTCTTTTTTTTATTACCGGCACATACTTGCACATACCCAGCCTGAAAAAATGGAGCACAATCAAAAAAAAAGTTCCGGTAGTTGAATGAAATTTCAAAAACAGGTGTTTCTTGATATATGCTACTCACTTAGAACGTTACTTGAATGGCAATAGATAAGCACCGGCCTTAGAGTTTTTAGCTACAGTTGATAATCATGATATCGTTTGTACGCAGATTATTTTCGCAGTAATTTAGTAATAGTTTCAATACACGTGAAGGATTAACAGGCCCAGTGCTCATAATATTCGTGTGGAAATTATACACTTATTATTAAATTTACATTTTAACAAACGAAAAAATACATGGTTACAACATTTTTCACACCGTAATACTTTAATATACACCATTGACTTGTAGTAGGCGTAATTGAAGTGTTCCATTTAAAACTAGAGTAGTTATGAACGCGACAATAAACAGTTATTGCGGAAATTGGCGTGAGTTGGTGGGAAGTTGACTGCTACAGAAGGAGCTTGATGTCAGATATGTACCCACTAGTGATGCAACGAATGTCGATTTTTCCACATTCGCGAATGCGAATGCGAATGCGAATGTTGGTTTTTTCAAATATGGCGCCAAAAGCGTGTTTCTACGAACTCGAATTTTACCGCGCGTTTAGAACTAGTCGGCCGGGCGGCCATGTTAAAACCGGGAGTAGCCCATATGCCCCGACTCTGAACGAAGTAAACAAATCGTGTTTGCTGGCTTACTGAATGAAGTTAACTGCTAATAATGTCTACATAAAGATTTTGTTTGAGGTTACCTTGACGCGTACCACTTATACCTACCAGTAGTGGCGATGCTATTCTTACCCATGCCATAAACCGATGGCCTAACGACCAGAGCAATCCCCGAGCTCGAACCAACTGCACCTGTCATGTTGCCTGAGTCACGACGTGACGCTGCGAACGCGGGGAGTCCCGGGCATATGATCGCCCCTCGCCACAATAAATTACAAATCGGGGAAAAACAGTGAACCCCGCCTACCCCTATCCCACCGCAAACACGAGAGGGTAAGTCCCGAGTTCTATGGCAAATAGAACAGAAACGTATATATACAGGAGCCACGGAGGACAGCTAAGTCAGTTACGCGACAGTTAAGAGAGATAGGCGAGAGTGAAGGACAGTTGAGGTCAGTTACGCGAGAGTTACGAGACGTTTACGATGGAGCAGCAGCGACAAGACAGTTACGACGGAGTCGGGAGTTACGCCGGAGTCACGAGAGAGTCAGATACGAGGAACGACGAGCGACGAGGAGAGAACTGCACGTCCAGGGATCGAGCCCAGGACTTCCCGGGAGAGACACCGAGACAGCACGACAACGCCAGCCACCAGCATTGAGGTAATTTCAGCAACCCGCCGAAACCTCCCCCCTGATGCAAACATTCGCCGAGACGTGTGTAGGGCGCGGGATAGCTAGATTCCACCGTCCGAGGAGATATAAAAGGGGCTAGGTCTCATAGATGTACAGNATAGCTAGATTCCACCGTCCGAGGAGATATAAAAGGGGCTAGATCTCATAGATGTACAGGTCACTGTAACTTTGGACAATAAAAGTTAAGCGTGAATAAACCGAACCCAGTTATGTCTTTAAGTCAGCCCTCTTACGGCAGCCCAAGGTGCCGTTAGCCAGCACCGTAACAAATTACTACGTACCCTGCTATCCACCATCCTGTATAGTACAGGTGGGAGCAGCGTCGAGTCAACATACTTAAGTTTTGTTTTTAACTTGTAAAGACTCTATTGTTGTAATTGTACAGTGATAAGTGATATTTCAAAATGAAGCGGTCGTGTGTTAGCGAAGATTGGACTTATTTTACAATATCTGGTGCTATGAGAAATCACCTGGAAGCTTTGCATAAAAACGAGTATAATGCTTTAAAGAATACGGAAAATGAAAAGCTAAATGCTTCTACAACATGTGTTGTGGCCTCCACTTAGCGACAATGTACGATAACCGACCTAAAACAAATGTCTTTGACTTATTGCGTCGAAAAAACAAAAAAGTGGGATAACAACAATGCCAAATCTTTGGAAATTGATAATTTAATAAGCGAAATGATTGCTTTAGAGGACTTACCCTTTAGTTTTGTCGAAAGCGTTGGATTTGTCAGACTATTGAACCATCTTTGTCCGTCGTATAATATAAAAAGCCGACAACATTTTTCTTCGTTTATATGTGAAAATTTCTACGGCAAAGTCAAAGATAAAATTTTGGGATTAATTAAGTCATTTGAAAAATTGGCGTTTACAACTGATATTTGGTCTGATTCTTGTTCAGGAATATCTTTGCTGAGTCTTACATGTCATGGTATAACAAAAAACTTTGAGAGAAAAATGATTGTGTTAAACGCAGAGGTATTTAACGATGGCCGACATACTGGTGAAAATATAGCTATAAAACTTGAAACCATGTTGTCGCATTGGGAAATACCTAAAGAAAAAGTGCAATGCATTGTTAGAGATGGTGGCACAAACATGAAAAAAGGTATTTCCTTGTTATTAATTAGAGACATTGATTGTTCGTCACACCAAATTCAGCTGGTTGTCAAGGAGGGGCTTAAGGCACAAGATTCCGTTATAACAGTGATTGCAAAATGTAAAAAGATGGCAACACATTTTCATCACTCAAATGTAGCTCAAGATGAACTGGCTGCTCTACAAGAAAGACTCGATCAGCCAAAGCTGAAAATCATACAAGAGTGTGCTACAAGATGGAATAGCAGCTTGTATATGTTAGAGCGTATTTTGAAAAACAAAGATTCGTTATGTCTTTATGCTTCCCAGAATAACAAGATTTCACAACTAACTTCCGAAGAGTGGATTATTGTGGAAAAAATAATAACTTTACTCAGACCTTTTGAAGAAATTACAAAAGAACTAAGTGCAGCCAATATTTCTGTATCCTCAGTAATTCCATTATTGTCCACTTTGGAAAAAATTATTGGTGAATTTGATGTGACCGACGAATGCGTTGGGAATACGATTTTAGTTCTTAAACGAGAACTATGTCGCAGATTTTCCCATTTGGAAAATGACGTATTGTTTGCTACGGCAACTTTTATTGACCCGAGATACAAATTAAAATTTTTCAAAAATTCTTCAACCAGAGATCAAGTTGTGAAAAATATTTTAGAGTCAATTGGAAACGATGAATCAAGCCTATCGTCTTGTTCAAATCCTAAGCGTGCCAGAATGACTACTCATCGGATTGAAACATCTGGTTCCAGTGCCAGTCTGACAGAGAAATCTATATCTTTAAGAGACACCATGAAATTGCTGATGGATTCCAGCGAAAGTGAAGAAGAAGAAAATGAATGTACGAACCCTATAGAAGTTTTGATAAAAAAAACCATCAATGAATATTTATTAGATAAACGTGTGGAAAATGATGTAGATCCACTTACATGGTGGGCGGTAAATAATAAGAAGTATGGTATTATTTCTCCCATAGCCAGGCAATATTTAGTAACACCACCCACTAGTGTGCCTAGCGAAAGGGTCTTTAGTGGGGCTGGTCTTCTTTACACACCCCACCGAAATAGGCTGCAAGGAGAAAAGGCATCAAAACTTCTATTTCTGAAGTTTAATATTCCTCTACTCTTATTTAATTACTAAGTGTTTCACTTAATTGTGCTTAGATATAAACAATTTTTCATAGTTTTATTTTTCGATTTCAAGAAGTAATGTTTAATGGATATCTTAAAAATTACATAATTAGTGAGTTAGTATTAGTACCAAAGTTAAAATTAACAAAATGTTAAGATCATATTTGTTTTAATTGAAAATAAGATTATTATATTGTTTGTTTTTCTTCACAATACATTTTTAACTTTATTCATAAGAAGTCGATTTGATTTACAATTAAACATGATTACTAGTTCATTAAAAGATCTCACATATTAGAATAAGATACACTTTAGGTTGCATAAATGCATATTGTTTAGTGTTTTTACAAAAGATCTCATTTAAAGTTTATTTGTATAATTAAAAAGGTTGGGTTGTATCTTATTCCATTGTTTTGTATTAAAGCAGTTCAATGGTATTTGATCATAGAGTTGTGTTATAATATAGTTTAGAAGTTTTAAGAAATTACCTGCCTTAATTTGATTTTGCTTAGGTAAATAAGAATAAAAGAATATCAAGAGTGTGTTTCTGTTATGTAATCTAGTGAATAACACTACAAGGCTGTTTCCCAAATATCATTAAAATATATTCTTATACATAAAAAATATGTTAATAAATAAAAATGACTTAATCATAGCAGTTGCATTATTATTTAATAAACATTTTCATTTTTCATTGCCAAATACATTCGCAAAATATTGGCATCATTTTTGCGAATGCGAATGCGAATGTTCAAAAACATGCGAATATTCGCGAATGCGAATGCGAATGCGAATATTCGTTGCATCACTAGTACCCACAGCCGGAATAATCTACGCGTTTCAAATCATTTGACAATGTAACTCTACTCGAGATTCTCCACTGAAAGGAATGAAACCAAATTTTTTTTACCTGTATTTTCAGGTCGACAGTTGAAGAGTTATGCATATAAAAAAAAGTCCAGTTTTAAAACAATAATTCTAATTTTGTCGATTTTAAAACATTGACAAATGTACATACAGCGTTCTGCTACTTAAAATAAAATGTAATTAATGGAATACATAATAGAAAATGAACTTACATTTGTTATTCAAGAGAGAGGAAGAAGGTTTTGACCATCATTAAAAAAAACCGTAACTTAATCAGAGCTCAAATGTGCGGCACTCCTTTTTTGAGTTATGTAAACACAAATTAAAAAAGTTTTTTTTTCCAGGCGAAAGAGAATCTCCAGTAAGATGGTTATCTGTTTGTAGGGGAGCGGTGAGCAGACGAGATAGCGCATTGTTTATGAACTGATGCATCGCGAGCGAGCCTCCATCACCGTGGCAATCAGCGGACAATGGCGGCCGCGTCCGTAATGGACGAGTCCGTCCCTCTACGTGAGTTCGTTAGACAAGCGAGTCCGTCTGTCCTGGCACCGCCGCTATTTCCAAACTCCCCCAGCTCTCCGCGAAACTCAACTCGTCCATTTCCCTCGCGTTTCCATCGTCCGCCGTAAACACATGCGTATTTCACGAACCGCTCTGAGGAAAAAAAGAAAAGAAAAGAAATCAACCAGGTGGAAGGGGATATATAGAGAGAGGGGGAATTGCTTGGAGATGCGCAATCTTGATTTACGTCGAGACAGGGAATTGCAGGATCAAAAGAGCGCTCGTGTATTATGATAATATTTGTCCGCAGACGAGAGATGATTCGAAAAGAGGTCTGCTGCACTGCTTTGTGCGTCCTCATTTGTGATGATATATCAGAGGTTCCTTTGTTTTCGTGCCCTTGGCGTGCGGATGCTGGGTGGACGGTGGAAGGTCCTGGATGGACCTCGGTATAATTATGAGGGATTGTGGGTGGGGAGGTGGGGGGGGGGATTGCAAGATTTGCCAAAGTCCTCCACCAACCCCCTTCCCGGGACTCACCGCCTTTGTCCCAGCACAAGGCTGTACCCACCGGTCGGAGTTTATGGCGGACGCTAGCAGATGACACGGGCTATCGCCTCTTTTAATGGCAGTCCCATTGTTTCTACGATTCCCAGCGTCTCTCCCTCTTTCTCTGTCTTTCTCCAGCAAACATTTCCGTTTCACTTTCTTCCACCCCCTCCCCCCCAACCCCCCCGGGAACCTTGCCCAAATCCACTTACATCGACGAAGAGAATGTATGTAGTTTTATTCGCATGTATTTGCATGCTTATTCCAAACCCTCTGACCACACGCACAAGAGTAGGAGAAACATAATGGTTCTGGGACACACGGTCCATCGTTCCACTAGGATGGTAACCATTTTGAAATTTTCTTTTTCCTCCGAAGCAATTCACCTAATCCCCTTTTCGCAAACTTCCAACAAATTAAAACGAGCCGCGACCTGCAGTCGCTAATGCTTCAAGCACTCCTTTGCCTGTGCGAAAATATGTACTTCATTATTGACGTATTTAGTCGTGAGTTAGAAATTTATGCTTGTAGAAAGCGAGTTATAAAGTTTTTACTTTCAGTCTTTCAACAGTATTCAGCTTTTTTAATATTCGCGTATTTCAATGTGCACGAAATAAATAACTTATTCATTTTCCCGTAAACTGAGTTGGTGTCGTAAATATAACGTTCTAAGTTTTTAATAAGTTAAATATTGACAAATTAACTATACTATTAATCACTAGAGGAACACCAAAACAAAATTAAAATATTTAAGTAACAATGGCAAAACCAAAGCATTTTTCGCACATACGCACATATATATAACAACTGCTGAATGTAATATTTGACGATAGTAAATTGGAAAAACTATAACCAGAAAATACAGAGAAAGCACTGAGTACGATATAAGAGAAAACATTCCATTCACCACTGAAGAATGTGATGGAAAAAAATCACAGATTCATTCGTAATGAAATTTACTGTGCATATGGCGTCACCAGAAAATAGAGACCATCTTATAATTTTCTGTTTGTATTGCCTTACATTAGCTTAACATTAATAGAAATTACCTGCAAGAAATTTACAGCACCTTCTGTAAAACTCATGCACTGTAATAAATTTCAACTTAAAATAACAGTTATGTTGATTTTATTTCTGTCCTGCATGTAAATTATGAAAAGAAATATACACACACCATAAATAATGGTATCTTAGAAATTTCCACAAATACACTCAGATGCACTATAGTAAAATATTTTATTCATGCCACTGAAAATTCGAATAACATAGAACGAGGTGGGTATAAGTTCAACGTTTGAGCGAGTTTGTCAGAAAATTTGCTAAAGTTGATCTCGTTTACTGTTTGTATATACGCCAGTTTTTTTCTGCACATACGCATGGTTCTTTCGCCTGTAAATGTACCTCATTCAAGCCCTCATTCATGTCCTCATAAGTTTGCAACAGAGAGAAGGAGCTAGAAAGAGATGGAGAAAAGGTAGAAAGTGAGATCTAGAAGGGATTGAAGGGGAAGGAGAAAGACGAAGACGATATATTGTGTGACATTTCCTGGGTTCGCGACGTTGTCCACGATGTCCACTGCTTATCTGTCTGTCACACCCGATGTGTTGACATAACAACAGCTGATGTCCTGTGCGACAGCTCAAACCGAAGAGGTGCTGGAAAAGTGTAATGACAAACTATTCTTTATAAACTCGGTACTCATGAGGAGGACCGTCTTTCTGTTTGCTGATGATGAGCAATATTAATATTTTGAACAAATTGGCTTTTTAAAGAACCACATAATTTTATCGTTCAATTTAAAATAAATCTTTTTTTTATTCTCACCTGTTAATATCTACCAATTTGTCTTTACTAGATCATATTGGAAATCATTAGGGCAATTATGAAGAATCGAGGCTACTCGTAACATTCGTCTGAATAATATTATGTAAATTTCGCTTTTGCAGAGCTTACCGTGTTAATAATGCGCAGTCGTTTTATATAACCTTCCGGGGTTTGTGTTGACAAAAATTTTTAAATAGTTTCAAGCGTAGAGACGTTTTGTTTAAATGATTCGCCATGTTCCATTACGTCCTGTAATTCAAAACTGATATGAACAAAAGTGAAGTACAAGACTCAGACTCATGCCTTTTCGGCATGATTTTGCGTTAATATTGGTAGATGCATATTTTGTGTAAAGCAAACTGTAGCACGTTCGTTCGTGATATTTTTTTTTAAGCAGGCCTTGTGAAAGTTGAACATAAATTATGTGCGAAAGTTCAAATGTGTCAGTAAGTGAAATTTGTCAGGTTTGAGCGTGTTTTGTTGACGTGTCTGAATTATGAGTTACGGCAGATGTTTTTCATTACTCGNAAGCAGGCCTTGTGAAAGTTGAACATAAATTATGTGCGAAAGTTCAAATGTGTCAGTAGGTGAAATTTGTCAGGTTTGAGCGTGTTTTGTTGACGTGTCTGAATTATGAGTTACGGCAGATGTTTTTCATTACTCGCGGCATTAATGGCCACTAAATTGGCCGGAGAAANCGCGGCATTAATGGCCACTAAATTGGCCGGAGAAAGCGGTTATTTTCCCTCACAAGGTTCTCTTAGAGCACATGCCAGTAGCAGTTGAGTTGAGGGATTTGGGCGGCTCTTAACAACGAGGTCTCGAAAGCCGATGAGGGTGGAATAAGGTGAGAATGGAGCAACGCCGGAATTCAAGGGTGGGGGAAACGGGAGATAGCCAAGAAAATCCGCCAACGAACGGCATCGCCCAGTACGATTCCCGCTTGTGAAAATCCGGGAGTGGCCTGGCTGGGGATTGAACCCGGTTTGCCATGGTGGGAGGCAAGCAGTCTAACCGCTCAGTTACCGTGGCCCCCGTACCTGTAGTAGGGAATAATTTGCAGTGTTTTGTTTTGTGTTGCCTTTATTTGTAGGGGGACAAACGGTTATTCACTTATGAATGCAAGACATGGTTCGGATTTGCACTTCCTTTTATACATAATGCCAGGTATGCTCGTGCCACTTTTCCCGCGAGGTAAGTACATCTCTTTATTTGTTACCGATGCTAGTAATTGTAGTAGCATTTTGCATTGTGTGTAATAGAAATTTCCACATTTGGAATGCGACACCGTGTACCAATTAGCTCCAGAAAAGCGAATACACGAAAAATCTATTTTATTCTGCTTCATGGAGTTCGAGCGATAGCAAGAGCAGAAGGAACAAACCTTTATCGTACATTTTTACCTGCTTCATACGTAGCTGGTAAAACACTATGGAGCAGGTATAAATGTATCGAGCATTTATGAAGTTATACCCTTCGCGAAGGTTACTCCTTATAAACTATAAGAAAAAAAAAATGCAGATAAGTAAATAACTTTTAAAAATTCTTTCATTTAGAAATTCAAGAAACTACTTGCGATTAAGTTACAATTCTGTGCGTAGTGTTTTGTATAACAATGATCTTATACCTCTGAAAACGCAGTTGGTAATATTATCCCCCTTTGTTAAGTAAATAGAGGCTGCCATCCTACGTTCGCATGAAAATTTTGTAATAACAAGCTGTAATCCAGTGCTAGTCAATTAGTTTTCTGAACGGATCACTTTCAAATAATTACAATGACTGACGACCAAAATCTCTTGTTACAAAATTGTGGTTCACTTATCTGTTCGTAGTCAGTTTATTTACGTGAAGAAGTTATAAATTAAATAATGTACGATTTGTTTAAAATTTTACATTACTGATATTAACAGTCTATGGAACACATTAGACCGGCAGGCCGCTAGTTGATAATCCTGCTGTACACAAATTATGAACCAACTCGTAAAAATTAACAAAACAGATGGCATTATTGGAGCACTCTCAGATGAACCATTTTTAATAAAGCTATGTGAAAATTTCAAACAGAAGGCGAGTGGCCTGATAGGTAAACAACCCACATAACTAGGGAAGGTACTTTCTCACTTGGCATATGACCGCACGATACGGTAGTGACAGCCTAATAGCGGTCGCCAATAATATGGCATGCGATAAGTCGTGTGCTAGGCGTGCGACTGAATTGATTGGCCAGTGCGCTTACTTCGGTAAGTGTAGAAGTTCGTTATGTTTCAATACATTATTTTACCAAAGTGTTACCTGCCTTGTGCTCATTCTGCAGTAACAGTACAATACCACATCTTCACTAGTGTACCCTCTTGCTGGTACAAAACACGTCAATATGTCTTCGTGATTTGTTAAATAAACTCACCCGGAGTTACACACAGTACACGACTCTTTTGTAGGTGCCGCGGTGGTGTAGTGGTTACACAACTCGCCTCCCGCTAACTCGAAAAGGGTTCGATTCCCGGCGGCGTCGCTAACGGATTTTCACATATGGGAATCTTTTGGGACGCTGGCGCTGGTTGGCGGGTTTTCTCGGGGATACTCCCTTTCCTCTGCCCTTGCATTCCTGTGCTGCTCCATACTCACCTTACTTTACCCTTATCGGCTTTCAAGACCTTGATGTTAAGAGCCGCCCAAATATCTCCACTCCACTCCGCTCCCAGACTCTTTTAACATTTAGAGTAGGCTTCCAGTGAGCACATTACAGTTTTTTTTTCACTCGCGTGTCGTTCAGTCACACGTAGTATGTATTTCGCGTTAAGAGTTTAGAAACGCGCGGAGTTCAGGAATTTAGGAGTGCGTAAAGTTTCGGTAAAAGTGAACTGGTCGTGAAAGTTTGCAATTACAAATTCAAAAATGATGATCGGCCAAGGGGAATGCGAAATCACGAAACCCAGAACCAGCACTACTCGCAAAACTTCTTGCACCCAGCCACGAAACTCGAAATGCTGTGATGATGCGATGGGGGAACGCCGAGAGGGACAAGCGAAGCAGACGAAAAAGATAAGCGACAACAATAAATACCCCCTCTTCCCCGCTCCATCAAACGAACTGCGTTGCGCGGGGCAGATTTATAGCCCGTCGTGACCAGTCGTGGATATCGAAATGGTGAAGGAGTGGTGGGGTGTTTTGGGGCAGGAGGCGGGCTAAAAAAAAAATAATAATAAAATTAAAAAAAAAGCTTGAAGAGGAAGGCGCAGAATTTGATTTGGGAACCCATTATGTCGACGGCCATCCAGACGAGTGGCACGCCGGGCTACAGCGGTCGACTTTATCCCTAGGCAAGCTCGTTTGGCCGTCGGAAGCTGGAGAACAGAGTTCCATCTGTATCAGTCACCGAGACCGTCACTGACAGTTCCGGTCTAGTCACTGCTATAAACCAAATGTATGAGGCAGATAATGATATTTGTGTTTTGCACTATGCCCATGTCCCTACACTGACTCTCCCATATCCGGAGGGTCTATCACAATCAGATGGTGAGACACGATGTACAGTATACATTTTTATATTTGGTTTATCAAAAGACCCGTGCTTATGTGTGTTTATGTGTGTGTATATGTGTATATTCCATTTGTATTAAATCTCGGTAACTAGAAGTATAGTGATATTTAAAATCACATATTATCCTAACTATAGGCCTGAATTTGAATGAAANAAAAAAAAAAAAAAAAAAAAAAAAAAAATATTTAGAAAGCATTCGCCCTCTGCTTTATTTCTTTTACATGACAGCTACAATTCTGAAAGCAGCCACAGTTTGCAGGAATGGTTTGTAGCAACCAGATAATATTATATTTAGTCTAGAATTTATTACAGTCTGCATGTCAGCTGCTGTCTTTGTTGGTATTGTAAAAAAAAATTAGCTTAAAAATGTATACTTTTTTTTTTTTCTGTTTGTTGCAAACTGAGCACTGCCCAAGAGTATTCCAGGCGTTGTCGAATAAATTCTGCGGCCTATTCGGAGAAGTAATACATAAAATACTGATCGAAGTAAAGCTTGCCTCCACAGGAACAAGAAAACAATTTTACTGCTAATGAATTTTACGCAGAGTTATTGAATCTCTAATCAGCTGTAGAAATTACTAAAGAAACAATCCTAATCTTTGGAAATATTTATTGTCTTGTCTACATATTAGCAGAAATTATCTTACTAGCTGCGTGTGTAATGAATAAGGATGCATGTCTTTTGCGAAAATGTTTTTCAATTTAATTGAATTTATAGTTTGTTTATTTACACGAAGTACACAATACAAAACAAGCAAGTAGCAATGAACAATGAAGACAGCCATGCATGCCAGCGTTTAAAAATACGCTCTTCTACAGAATCGGACGGAGAAGATACANAATGAACAATGAAGACAGCCATGCATGCCAGCGTTTAAAAATACGCTCTTCTACAGAATCGGACGGAGAAGATACATCAAATGAAAAAACCGAAAAAAAACAAACAAGGATTAGTAAATAGAAATCGGGGGAGAAAATGTTTTTACACGCGCTTGACTTCGGCAGCCTACGTGCACACCTATAGATTTCCTTTGGTTACTGGTTATTTTGGTGTTTATATGCGTAAGTCAGAATCAAGTTACTACAGTACGGAATTTTTGTGATGCACGAGCAGCACATAAGCCTGCAAACAAACTTTTCCCAAATTGCGTGTCCCAAGTTACGCGAAGTCTTTACATATCTGACAAGATTCGAAGTAGTTAGAAATAGTCGATTCGGGGACAACTGGTACCGGTTTGACACCATGGGACCAGCTTGGCTGGGTCACTGACCATGCGCACGCTCTATCTCCTGCTGTCATTCTGCTGGGNATGTTTTTACACGCGCTTGACTTCGGCAGCCTACGTGCACACCTATAGATTTCCTTTGGTTACTGGTTATTTTGGAGTTTAAATGCGTCAGTCAGAATCAAGTTACTACAGTACGGAATTTTTGTGATGCACGAGCAGCACATAAGCCTGCAAACAAACTTTTCCCAAATTGCGTGTCCCAAGTTACGCGAAGTCTTTACATATCTGACAAGATTCGAAGTAGTTAGAAATAGTCGATTCGGGGACAACTGGTACCAGTTTGACACCATGGGACCAGCTTGGCTGGGTCACTGACCATGCGCACGCTCTATCTCCTGCTGTCATTCTGCTGGGNGTTTGACACCATGGGACCAGCTTGGCTGGGTCACTGACCATGCGCACGCTCTATCTCCTGCTGTCATTCTGCTGGGGCTGGGGCCATCGACCTTGACTGTGGGTGACATTGAGCTTTGAAAACTATCTTGTTTCCGGCAGCAAGCTTGTGTTTTTCTGTTGCTCATTTGTTTTTCGGCATACATTTTGATTGCCATCATTTCCAATGTTTCCTGCTAGAGTGCATTATGTGTAGCCACAATATCATTTCCTAAATTATTTTTGGGCTCACTCACGCACTCCGCTAAGACAAAACATAAACAGACAAATACACTAACGATATATACAACAGACAAAACACACACGAACAACGACATGCCACAACATCAAGAACAAGAAAACACATCGTGTAGAAAGCCCTTTGTCTTCTTCGGGTGGGAAGGGTTGTGGCGTAGGGTGGATACAAAGACACCGTTTTTAACAAACTGACATATCAAATATTTAATCTCTATTCTTCCTAAATTATATTTCCAAACCCCATTAATTTTTTTCTTTTTGTGAAATTAATGTAACTTCTCTGATAATGACGTCTCGGATGGCCATTTGACTAAGTAGGGTTTAAAATTTTAAAAATTTCTTTCTTTCTGTCATCAGCTAATGTGTGTCTCTGGTGGCCACAATCTTCGTATCCTAATTAGTTCGAATGTCGTTTGCTGGAGTGCACTGGTGGTGGCCGCCATATTTGTTTGCAAATTTGTCCGACTGTTGTCTGCTAGAGTGCATAACCGGTGGCCACCATCTTGTTTGCCATTGTTTCCAATAACCCCTGATAGGTGGTACTTGTACATATTGACACATTTTGCATCCCTAAATTTTATTAGTCAGAACACACGCTCTGGCGAATCTCGCGGGCGGACGACCGCAATAAGGATTAAGGGTATTGTGGACGTGCCGGAAGAGGGATGCCAGGAGCCTCGCAGCTGCAAAGGCACGCTGCCAAAGGTTTCTGCACGTGGAACTGTTCCTGCACGTGCAGAAGACATCCGGAGACAACGGAAGGCACCAGGGCGCGGACCCAGCTGCATTTTGCAGCTGCCCAAGGGACACCGAGATCCCACCACCAGCTGCGTCTGTCCCGGGCTTGTACCGCAATAAACCATGAGAGCTTTTAGCGGACGTGCGTGCAGAACGGGACAATAAACTTCCAGGCCAGAACCAAGGGACGACGCCACGCCGGCTGCGGACCACACGAGCAGCGGCCACGTGTTTTATGACCCAGGGGGCGACAAGCACCCCGGACCACGTGCAGAGACAGGGGAAGTTGAATATGGTGATCGAGCCTACATAATCACGAGGAGGAGGACCAAGCGGGGCAGTCGGCCGACGGAAACGGAAGAGGACGGAGCGATCCGCGAGCAGACGTCAACGGCAGCCGGCCGTCGTCAGGCGCAGAGTACTGTGTGGACCCGGGAAGAAGGAACTTCAAAGCCAGGCGCCGAGACGCCCACCAAGTTCGAGAGCAGTTCCTGGTCGCCAGCCGAGGGAAGACAGCGCTGCAGTGTCATATAAGTGTCACACCAAGTGTGAAGAATCTTCCCCCCCCCCC
>NQII01004492.1:17080-47340 GCA_002778355.1 Clitarchus hookeri
TCACTCCAGTTCATGGGCTCCGATTTTTAAAGGCCGTTGAGTGTAAAGCGAGCACTTTTGAAATCAACCTTTGAAAATTGTAACTTCTTCGATCTGTGTACATTTTAACGGGCACACGTACTGTTACGCGCCGAGTAAAGATTAAAGTTGGCAACGACGGAGAGAAAGTAGTTCCAGGTGCAAACGACAAATTACAGGTGTTGATGCAAACTTTTGTGAATAAGTAAATATTTAATTTAACTTTTGTTTTTTAATGCATATATGTGTAATAATTAAAGCATTTGTAAAACATTTACTTCTCTAAAAAAAAAATTACAGTTGCCATTTACCGACGCACAAATAAAGTGATTAGGCCCATGGTAACGTTTATTGTACGTATGGTGGAAGAATACATAATGCGCATAAAAGTAGATCAGCAGCAGGGCTTTCAAAAGTGCTCGTTTTATCGTTAACCGTTTTCTACAACCTCAGCAGCTTGCTTCCAAGTCAGTCGTATCTGCTCGACCTATGCCTCACCCCCTCCACACCTCCGACTCCGCAACCTCAGCAGCATACCTGATGCTAGCAGTCAACCTTCGACCCCTACTCCTCTTCTTCCTGTCCTGTATACTTTCTGTCCACTGAAGTTGCAGCCGTCAGATTCATATAAGTAACACTCGCTAACTCGAGAGTTTATGTATGTCATGTTAAGACCTATGGCCTTTATATGCATAGTATAAACCCAGAATATAACTAATTACAGGCACATTTCTGTACCATTTAAAATACATTTTGGCTAAGCCCTTCAAATTCAGTAAATTGGCATCATTTTCGAACATGGAATTGTAAATATGGCACAATAGGATCTACTACTGTTTGCAAGCATAGTTTATTATAAATTACAAACCAGTGGTGTAACGCCCTTGGAGTAGTATTTATGCATCATATAATCATTGTTGTGCACCTTTTTATCCATTTCAGTTATAGCCGCCAAAAACCGATCCTAGGTTACATTTCTGACAATGGTATGATGCAATAGGCGAAAAGTGCTTTAATAACAATATTTAGGTTTAAGCATTGCCATTACCAATTCAGGTAAGTAAAAATGTTTCAGTTCCATTTATACTAACCATAGATTTTATGGCCAAAATCACAATTATCGCAAGCACAAAAACCTACCAACTTACACATCCTAACAATCAACAATCCTGGCTGACTACACAAATTTATATCAAGGCCGAACATCCAACACACAAACCAACCAAAAAACTGACCATACAATCCATTAATACCAATTAGACAAACCAACCAACAACCCAACTGTCTAAACCAATTAACCATCCAGGCTACACATTACTCAAAACATTCCTCAGAATATTCCTCAGTCAATTTATCCCTCAAAATATTTCCCAGTCCATTTATTCCTATAAACTTTCCCTCAGAACATTTCTCTGTCCAATTACCCCACAAAACATTCGTCAGAACTTTCCTCAGAACGTTTCTCTTAACGTTCCTCAAAACATTTCTCGAAATATATCCCAGTCCATTCTTTAGGTCATTCTTTTCTGAAACATAACTCAGAAGACTTAAATAGACTCTATAAATACATAATATTTATTATGAATCATATCGCTCCTTATGCACTTTCTCGCAGAAATCTAGCCTGAAACAAACTCTGAAAATCGATTGTATACCTCACTGAATTAAAAGACTTTTAGCAAAGAAGTAGAGGTGTCATAATAAATTAAACATACAATTATCTAACTATTTTTTAAATATTTTTTTAAGATACTAGATACTTGCATTTCTCGGATGTTTGCAAATCATTGACAGTACATGATATTTCCATTTCGAATACCAACTATCCTTCACTTCAAAGATGAATGAAGATATCTTCTTAATGTGCGAGAAATTTTCACTATTTTGCAAAACGATTAAATGTCTGAGTCTAGAAACAAGTTAATTCGGGTCTTCAGGAAATATGTAATCAGTATTTTGATTGAATCCTGTCGAGACTGAATCCTATCAAGACTGCCTTGTCACACTACAACAACGAGGGAGGCACAAACCTTTGTCAGCAAATAAACCCGCAACATTGTTATGTCTTTACCTAATACTAATATTTTGTCCCCAACACACACTAGCATTGAATTCTGGTTGTGTTTTCGGCATTTAAATGTCGTTTGTGGTTTTTATTTTACGTGTTTAAATCTCAAATAACTTTTACGCACTTTTATGGTAGCATTAATCACAAGTTTATATAATGACGTGGAGCGTATGCAGAAATCCCACACCCCTTCTTTTTGCCCTAAAACATGCAAAAAAATTAAGATGTTGTATAAAGGCGATGTTCGGCATCACCAAATTAATTCAGTTTATATTTTATTTTTATTGTGTGTATATATTATTTTGTTGTGCATTTTTCTACACAAAGCGTAAATCACTCGATCATAAAAACTAAATTTTCACCTATGATTACCTTTACTCTAGTCGCCTGCTCCTAAACTGTTCGCTGGATAATTCACTGGCTGTAAGTTTAGCGGCAGTAACTTATCGAGGGTGTGCTTCATAGTCTGCATAATTCAAACGATACAGCGCGAGACAGTAATTCGTCGCGTCATTGCACATCCCACATGACCGAAACTCTGGTCGTGCAAAAAGTTACGAGTGTTGAGATAACGGTTGCAACAAACGTAACTGATTTTAAGTACTATCCATTACGTGCAAATATGTGGAATATGCAAAATTCGAGTGTACGTAATTTGCAAAACAATAAATTTGTGTACTCATAGAGGCGCATGTTAAAAATTCTTGAACCTTAGCCTACTGTGTGTATAAAATCTGCTGGGTTTGTTTTAAGTCACATTTCTGCAAGCGAGAACACAAGGAGGGCTATGATTATATCCGAAGTATTATGCCTATCTAGAGCCATTTAAACCCGGCTGATTGCTGTTTAACGTTTAGCTTTAAGGTTTCATTTTGAGGTTTCGTTTTGAGGTATCTCTTTTTGAGGTTGATGTTTCTATTTGCAGCACTTTCCGGAGGTTTCTTTTTTTATGTTCCTTTTCGAGGTTTTTTTTTCCTATTATTCTATTGAGGTTTCTTTTTCAGGTTTCTTTTTTGAGATTTCTTTTTGAATGGCCGATTTTGTGGTTTCTTTTTCGGTTTGGATTCGAGGTTTCTACTTTGAGGTTTCATTACGAGGTTTCTTTTTGAGGTTTCATTTTGACGTTTATTTTCTAAGGTTTCAATTTCAGGCTTCGATTTGAGATTTCTTCTTTTTGTTTTCTTTGTTAATTTTTAGGTTGTTAGAGGTTTATTTTTTGAGGTTACGTTTTGAGTTTTGCTTGAAATCTGGTTCGTTGGTCTGGTCGGACAACTGGGTGGTTGGTCTGGTTGGACAACTGTGTGGTTGGTCTATTCGGACAACTGGGTGGTTGGTCTGGTCATTTGTTTGATCGAACGTTTAAAAAATTGATTAAAAATATTTAAGGATTGACAGAAAAAATTGAAGGATTGATGATATGGTTAAATTATTTTTGAGAGTAGCATGGAAGATAAGACTAGCCATCACCCGAGAAGGTTAGTTCATTCCAAATTTCAAAGGCCTTGCCATGATAAATTGTAAATTGTATTGTTAAAGGCGGCTGCTCTGTGAGACACAACAGTTTTTTCACAAAGGAATGGTTACAAAGTGTGCCTGTCATGACTATCAGGGCGCGTGCTACTTTCGACCTACGGTATCAAATTTATTTTCAAAGAATATTCTGGTAATTACTACTGCTCTAGTTTCTCTCAGAATGACTCGGGGTGCGTTAACGGAGTACGATAGGCTCTCGTGCCACTGATATCTGTCGGGGAGCGCGGCAGTAGAGAACCTGGGGTGCTCGTCGCAGGCGACTCGCTATCTCCGCGCGGTGTTGCCAACTCGCCAGTCCGCCTGGTCAGAGCCGTGGTGTCCGCGGGTGGAATGTGTGGCAAGGGTGGCTTCCCGCAGTCAACCAGCCAGTTCATTTACACCCAACGCTAGTTCCAAAATACACCACAAGCTGTGCCAGATGTTAGTATACAAACTATATTTTATGCATTTATTGTAGTTTAAATTTTCAAATAGTCAGTAAAGACAATCAGGCATTTCGTTAGTTTTCAATGTAATGTAGTAAGCATAACTGGCCAAGCCACTTTTATAATAATTGTTAGCAACGCGAAGTAACTGTAATTATTCATTCGTGTGTAACTACCATCGTGTTGGCAGCTCGTGCTTTAGCTCGTTCTTATCGGAATCTTCGATAGTCCAAGCTTTATCATATAGTAACTGTACTTAAAATGTCTTTTGGGGGCGTTTCTCTGCTCGAATGAATATGATTGAATCCACTATAATTTTTCATCACTTTAATCACAATATAATTTACGATCTGTTAATGTGTTAGAAAATTGCGTAGTATGGTTAATGAATTCCGTATAAATCTCTTTTTGTTTGGATTCAAATCTCCACAAAAAGTAAACTATTATAAAAAAATTATTGTTATTGGTTATTTACAGGAAGTTCACAGATATGCACAACATTTTTAGCCCTAATTTCTGAGGAATATTCGAACTATTAGTGAAAAATAAAATGATGACACAGTTTTATCAGAATAAAAAGCGAAACGAAAATACAATATCGGCAGTCACCGCCTGTAAATACAAACCAACAGACTTATCACAGAACTGAATATTTATGCTATGGAGTCCAATTCTCTATATTATGGAGTACAATTCTCTACACTGTAATACAGTACAGTTTACAATGTAATCACAATGATAGTAATGAAAACAATCACCAATAATATTCACAGTACAAATATGCTGTTTACCCTATATTTACATAGCAATCCAAGATATATGTTTAATTAGCATACATTTACACTATATACGTTTTTTTCTTTTGGCTATTGAAAACTGTTGTGTATATAGTTAAAAAAAATGTAGACATACTGCAAACAAACACAGCTGTAGATTGTCTTGACTTAAATAATTCGTAACTCAACAAAAGTAATAACATGACAGTCTCGAAAACATCTTAATGAAAGTTATTTTTCTTCTGTTTTTATTCCCTGTTCTTGAGCTTCTCTTATGTAGTTGGGATCACGTGCCTTCAAACCTCGTGTAATGAGGGGATCTGCTATTTCTGGAAGCATGCATTCCTCAAAAAATTGTTTCAATTTCGGAAGCATGCAGTTCTTCCACATTTCTGTATCCACCCAAATCCGTTCAACGTGATAATCATTGTTTGCATAAACTACGAAGTCACAGTATTTTTTGTTGCAGATATTTAGTTGCCCCTGTACCTGAAAAAAGTAATTGTGATTTCTTTTTAGTTGCAGAATTCCACCGTTTTCCTTTAAACATGTACTTTTCTTTTTGGCGATGAATTCTTTCAGTTTGTAGTCCCCAGCTGAAAATAAACATTTAATTTCCAGCAATCCGTCTTCGCCCACTAATCCGTCGGGAGACGCTCCGAGAAACGGGTATTGTGGATGTACAAAAAAACCGCATTCATCTACTTGTATATTTTTTATCTTGGAATACAGTTCTTTTGCCACTTTTTCGTTCGTTCTTCCAAAATGCATGGCCTTTGAATTTATCTCTCTGTGATACAAAATTGACTTCAATAAGCCATGGCAGGAAGTGTGTGCTTTCCGTTTACACACAGGGCCGACATTTGATGCTGTGAGCCTGTTTAAACGCGCATCCCTCCATGTGATGTTCTCATGTTGACCAACAGTATTTTTTTCCAGTTCACGGATCGTTTGAGGTGTTGCTGTATCACTGCTCAAATCTTCTAAAATTAATTTCATTTCCTTATCCAGTTCTTCACTACTTAGCGCGTCTTCCTCTGCAGCACTTGGACCACACTCCATAGCAGGGCCAGCATTGCTGGACTTAGACCAAATTTGGTCTTCCACGGACCAAAACGCCAGCGAGGACCACAGACGTGCGCCAACCCAGCACCCGTGCAGCGTGCAAAGTAAGAGCCTCTTTTAGCAAAGTTTACTCTTTTTCCACCTGTAAATTTAGCTACCATACTCATGTACCGTTCAGCCTGATTTGTAGTTTTATTCATGACGAGCCTGTTAGCTTTCATGATCATTGGATCGAGTGCCTTCTGAATAGCTTCCATTATCCCCGACTCTTTCATTAATTGCACGAAATTTTCTTCAGTTGTACCTTTCTTTTTACAGTACTTATCGCGGCAGCCAAGTACATGATAAGGGCCATTTCTAATGTCCTGCTTCAATTGAACAACCGCTCTACTTTCAGTTGACTTCCCAGCACTTTCAATTGCTTTTCTGGCACCAGATTTCAGCCTTACTATCCGTGATTCAAGCAAACGTCGCGCAAGAAGAGGAAATTACAAATTTTTTGAGATCTTGTGTAAATGGTTTCGATAGTTTTTAACAGTATGATTTGCACACTCAACTTTGACGACTTCTCTTCCGTATGGAACTCTCAGCTTGATCTTCGAATAAACACTCGAGTCCCCATCACCAATATAGAATTTGTATTTCAACCCATGCTGTGCGATGCTCATGCAGAAGCCTTCTACGATTATGAGCTGTTCCATGCCAGTACTGGGTCCACTGTAATTCTTAAAACAAACATGTTCCTTGGCTTTTGTATTATTAGTTCTTGGAAATTCACACAACGAACAAAATTTTCCTTTCACTCCCAGGTACAACAGTTGGTTCGTCTCATCTCCAATGATACAAGCCTTCAGAAGAAATAACTCTTATTGCAATTTATATATACACATATATTAAACACGTATAAATTAACAAACATTGAATGAACTTATTTGAATTCTCGATATATTTCATAGTAAAACTTATTTAAGACAATTAATAGAGATATAATTTTTAAAGCAAAATTACCACAGTGTTTGTTATATTTCAACTATGCATCTTCACATATAAAACTTTGCTGTAGTTAATGGCTGTCAAATGTGTAAGAATCTGCCTTCCCATTTGAATTTACTTGTGATGAAACTGCCACTATAACAGTGAATTTCTATTATGCATGCATAAAAATGTGGCAGCCATATGCAGAAGCACAAAGCAGCTAAGATATTAATAAACATATCTAGCCCAAAAAAAATTTTCTATACAAATAACACATTATGTTCTATATTAGTGTTACTGGAATCAATATAATGCATATTGCACAGTTTACGGATTTTTGAATGATTTCAAAAACAAATATATAGTGCCTTTAATTACAGTCAAGAAATATTGGAGCAGAAATAATTTAACAAAAAAAAAACGTTTGATTTGTCTGTTGCGTATTGTGTAACGGAATTTTTATCCACTATTTTCCGCAAATCATACTTTTGTGTGACATGAAACATCAACAGTTAATAAAATTAATTAACATTATAATAGTTTGCGTATTTTAAAATTTCAGATTTTCGGATGTTGTTAATTCTTACGGTCGTTTTAGAAGAAATCTTTAGAAGAAATTTTTTTGTTTGACAAAAAGAACGGATAAACTGAAATTAAAAAAACTAAATAAAAAAAGTATAACAGTTTACCCAAACTCACCATTACACTCGTTGAATTTTAACTGTGTCCGTAGGTCCTCTTTTTCCATCCACCATCTCCTATGACACTAATATATGGTATTCCATTTTCTACATTTCCTTTTACAATTGCAATTTCTTTTTCTTTCTTTCCATTATCTATCATTTTCTTGGAGAGTTGTTGTTGCCAAAACTGAATGGAAAGAAAGGAAAAAAGAGTTAATATTTGATATTATCGAATACACTAATTGAGGAAATAAGCAATCTACCAGTCAAATGGCTCGTCTCCTTTCTGAAATACATTTTTTTCTTCAACGGAATTGCGATTCTTGAGAAAATGCAATCTTGGCTTATTTTCTCTGTATATTATGTTGAATTTTTTATTTACTTCCATGTGCACAAAGCCCATGCAATTACATATGTTCAGAATCTATCGTTAAAATAATGTTACACTTAGTAGTTTGATACTCTGTCCGGCAATGTCTGACTTGTTCACTTTTGCCAGTTTAATGATAGTGCGAAATTTATAAATATAGCGGGTTTAATCACGTCATTATTATTGGATTTCCTGAGAATTATTTACCTTTAGCATTACCTATTAAACATATATTGACTGGTGGCGAGATTTTATTTCCGTATGACGTAAAATAGCACTAACGGCACGAAAACAGAAATGAAAACTAAGAATTCCATGTAACATCCGTTATAAATAATTGAATCTACTTACTTGTACCATAGAAGTTTCGCGTCTGTGAAATGTTTCTCGTGCCATCATGGGGATGCCGAGTACTGACATAAGTTCCTCAACTTGCGAGTATCCAATACCCACAGAAACAGAACCCCACACCACAGCATCATTTACTTCTTGCGAGCTGTCAGAGGTCACGTACTTACGTGAGTCACAGTTGTCACAAAAGAAAACTAAAGTAAAGAATAATCCACTGCGTGTTTCTTTTTCCAGCTTATATGAGAAAAAAAATGTATTAATAGAACATCTGATTACACCACTGTATAATTTAGAATTTGTATTATTTTGCACTACATAATTTATTTATCAAAATGTGTTCTGTTATGGCGTTTAAACATGTAAATTGTATTGCATTCTAGCAACAAAATGCAGCTAAACTATCAATGAATTCATTAGCTAGGGTTGAAAACCAGCATGACCAAATCTTTGCAAAACGAATAATTTACGTATATGTTTATTTACATGAGAATAACTAAAATGGCCAGAACGTAGGAATGCTGGTATTTCAACAAGTTGTTCCATCTTGCACGGCGGAACGGGGTCGTCTCCTCGTTTTCCTTTTTAACGTTTTAAATATCTGATCGTACATGCGCCTCACGACTCCTCAATTTTAAAAACTGGATTTATGTTATATTTCATAAGTAGCGGTTTCACCAAACACGGGGGGACAGTCAAAAAGAAAATTTCAAATAAGAAAGAAATGTGCGTATTGTTTTAGCATGTAGTTTGGTAGCAAATCCGTAAATATTTGAACTATTAGCCACACGGACAACTAGGCGTAGCCCTCTCGCGTGTCACGCCAAATAGAAATATTTTTGTGTTGGCGGTCGGACGCAAAACGATTAATGTTGTATACAAAGAAATTTTGTAAACTACTATAATATAATATTGTTATATTAGTGATGTATTAATGTGGATAAAGCGATAGTAGTTTACTAATTTATTGTCATATAATATTGTAATTGTCTTTTCCCAATTTATTTATTAGTGTATCCCTGTAAAAACTCAACTGTACCCGGGCGAAGCTGGGCCGGGTCCCTACTACGCAATACAACACAATTTACAGTGAAGGTCAGTGGACGTGGGCGGTAAGCTAATACAGTAGGACAAAGTGACATCCTGGGCATCGTAATCGAGACTTGACCGGTGAGATATTACGTCTGTAAGCTATTCCAACAATCTTGCAACTTATGAGTGACTATCTGTAGCAGAAAACAACATAGCTCCGGCTGTAACCACTTGTTATACACGAGGCGGAAGTATACGGCTATACTCGTTTACAACGGGACTAAATGGTGGATAATATATAAAATACATACATTGCACGTGTATGAAAACATAGCTTACCTTTCTGCCACAATTTTTGCGCTTTGTACCTTAGCCATGCGTCTCAGCATGGACTTCCTTCGTGCCAGAAATGACGCTTTGGTATTTTTCTTCCTGGGCATTTATATTCCTGGAGCTCAATACTTCGCACAGCAAGAAGAATACAAGCACTGGACAGAGCGACAATATCGACCCTGTTCTGGCGGGCGGAAAACTAGCAACGCTGTGCCCAAAGGCGCGCTTTCACGTGCAAGATCGGCGTATTTGAGCCATCTTGGAGCCGGTAACAATAGTTAAAAATGCTTCACGCAATTGAGCTCTTTTGGTAGTAAAGTTATGTCTATGGCATCACGGACTTTTTTAATTGTCATAAATTAACGTACACAACAGTAAGAGCAAAACTTTTGTATGTCTTATAGCCTGTAATGCAGAACAGTTTTAAAATTTTACTAAATTTTAAAACAATTAAAAAAGTATGTTGTTTACAAAAAAATGGCATTTTGCCCTCGTACAAATATTTATGTTGTAAACCTGAAGCGAATGAGACCTCTGCGAACATTGCATGTTAAAAACTGGGAAAGATAAAGGTACTTAATTTTAACCTTTGATTCTATATGTTAGTCGCATGGCCGGGTACGGCCTTAAACGTTCCAAATTAAGGCCAGCGACAGTATAAAAGTGCGACAGGCTTTCGATCCGGGAGTTGTTGATTTTCTCGAGTAATAGCGATAGACGACGAGCGAGAATAGCAACGAGTAGCGCTGAAAAAGACCAGTAGGAGGAATATCTGCTACTGCGAGCATCAGAGGATTGAAGAGTGCGACTGTTAGGCTATACTATTGGACTGTATGCATTAAAAATTATATCAACAGACAGAGTGAACGTCAGTTAATGATGAGTATGAGTTCATTGATTTTAACCAAACAGATGAATTAGAAGGCAATTAATTAGAGTTGAAATGTACATTAAATATTGTTTTTATTGATAAATTAAAACATAATATTGGAGATGGATAATTTATTGCTCTAAACAATAGATGTATGAATAAATAAAAAATAAAATTTAATTCCTTTATCAATATTAAGACCTCCATCCCTAACGAAACAGATGCGCCTCTCAGGCGTCCTGTAGCACTGGTATCAGAAGCGGGATGGAGGAATTTAATTGCAAATAAAGTTAGGTTACAGGAAAATAATTATTGATATCCAAATAAATTGTTTTACTATAATAGCCGTAGGCGAAAATAGTTATGACTGCGTTGTACAACTGTCACATAGAATGGTAACTAGGAAAATTTCTGCAGAACTGGAAGCACTGCGAGCATTAATTTAGGGATTTGGTAGCCAAGTGAGTGCAAGTGTTAACAACCTTGATAACAAAACTAGCAGAGGGAACGAAGCTATAAATACCCAACTCAGAAGTGTTAAAGAGAGTGTAAATGAAATTGTAAACGACCAAATTAGAATTGCAAAAGAGAGTGTAAATGAAATTGTAAATAACCAAATTTTTTTAGTAATTGTAAGTGTAAACGAAAATGTTAATTGTCAGATAACTACTTTTAGCGATTTAGTAGATAAGAAATTAGATCAAGTAGACAGGAAAATGGAGGTAATGTGTTGTTTGAAGGAATATCTTGGTCATTACTACTGTCCTAGTTTCTCTCAGCGTGACTAGACGTGCGTTGAACATTCCAGATCAAGGCCAGCGATAGTATAAAAGTGCGACGGGCCTCCAAGCCGGGAGTTTTTCTTGTTGAGTGTCTGGAGTTTTAGCGATAGACGGCTAGCGAGAAGAGCAACGAGTAGCGCCGGAAGTGATCATTGGGGGGAAGATTTGCGACTGCGAGCATTAGAGAATTGATGAGTGAGACTATCAATGTGGACTATTGGACTGTATGCGTGAGTGAAAGACATCCAAAATTATGCAACAGACAGACTGAACATGAGTTAATGATGAGTATGACTATAACCAAGAAGAGACATTAAGAAATGCACAAATAAGAGTTGAAATATATATTAAATATTGTGCTCACTGAAAGATAAAATGAGTAATTAGAGGAGATAGATAATTTAACTCTGTAAATAATAGAACAGTAAATACATTTTAAATAAAAGTTATTTCTTAAATTTTTATCAATACCTCAATCCCACACGAACTCCGATAAGCCCCTCAGGCGTCCTGTAACAGTATCGTTGGTAACATGGGCAGTTTAATAGTTTTTAAACATGATACCACCAAAGGAGAAGTAGGCATTCTGGTCGCATTCACACAATTACACCAATGGTTCATTTTTATATCTATACTCGTGTTGCTCGCTGGTTAAAAGAGGTACTCAAACTTTTAGCAGATGTTTTTAATTTGTGTCGAGTACCTGGATTCTGTCCTTGTGAGAAGGCCCTCGATGTCTCTGAATTGTAAAAATGGTTAGTACATTATACTGATAAGTCTTTGTGCATTAACAAATTGATGTACAAAAGGCAATAATATTTCTTGTAAAACTCCTTCTTTGTAACAACATAGAAGTGCCGAATTTGTAGTACAACTAGACAAGGAATCACGCAAGTCGAGGAAAAGTTAAAAATAATTCAATAATTTCATTCTGTGTCAAGAATTTCATTAAAAACATGTAAATACAGCATTTAAAATGACATATTTTATTATAATTACTCTCTTGGGGGGGGGGGGTGGATTAATGTTTGATTATACTATTCTTTTTTGCTGTAGAAGCTTCATTGTCTTAGCCTACTTTCCTAGGTTCGATAGGCTCATACAAACATGCACATGTATGCAATGTCAATAAATGTTGTCCCGCAGCAAACTATTATGAAATAATGTTTTATTTGCAATAATACAACTGTGTGAAACATGTGGAGACGTGCGTAGAAGATAGTTTTGCCATATGGATGAATTGTTTTGTTTTTCTGGGAAAAGTAAAGTTATTCGGAGCATAATTAAACCTCCAGGCATTTTCCAAACAAAGACGCCCATTGTTGTCATTTCGTACTAGTAGCAAGTTTTTCTTCTAGTGTTCCTGTTTGTGTATGTGTTTGTTCTGTTCGCAAGTATTTTTACTACTAGATTGCTGTGTTGCTGGATGTACAAATTGTACACGTTACTTCAGATTGGTAAGATCAAGTGTGTGTGTATTCCTACTTACAGTTTGAACGGGGCCTGGCAATTTTAACTCGTCAGACTGCCTTCAAACGTCACTAAGGAGATTATAATTTCCAGTTCTCACACGGTTTTGTGTTATCAAGGAATTAAAAGGGCAATAATTCTTATTTTCAGTAAGCACACCAATACAGTACTCAAATTGGACGCTTGTGACTGCGCAGCTAGGGTTGGCACTTTACCCTGAAAATTCGTTACAAGTAGTACAGCTGTCGCAACGTCATCCTCATATACACAGAGGTGTACAGAACACCTTTATCCCTCATATTATTATTATTATTTTGCATTACGTTTAGTGTATCACATTGTTGTATTCTGTTGTGTGCAGTGAGCACGAGTCAGTTTTTTTTTTGCGGTCGTCATTACGTCCCGCTTCACGTTTCGCTACATTTTAGACTGGAACTATTTAACATAACACATATTTGGTTTAGACTGGCGCGCCAAGTGGCGCCACGAGAGGAAAAATTCAGCTATTTGTTTTATCCAGTTACGCAAGTGTTTAATGAGTAGAAGACAGCACAATCTATGCAGTCTCATACGTACCACCCTTATAAATTACAAAATTATAGAGTACGTAGCCTTGATGGAAGAAACGACCGGGGTAAAACGCCTGGTAGAGGACAAGGACAATGCTACCAACACAGAGCAGAGACAAACACAGGAGCTAGTCACTACTCCTGCATTATTAACTGGAACACCCGAGGCTAACCCAGGAGCCGCAAGCTAAGAACCAATGACGCAGGCGTTTATGCAACAAATGTCTGTAATGTTGTAAAACCTGGCACAAATTATTCAAAATTTTGACAAAAGTTCCTGGATCATTTCTGGAGCAAAATGATCCAAGGGAACCTGAGAGGCCAGCTGCACGCCAAACGCTTTTCCCAGGGAATTGAAAAAGTCTAGAGACGAACATTTCGGAGGTATGCAAAAAGTCGCGCCACCTCACCCCGCCTATAAGCTATGAGTTCGTTGCTATTGTGCTGCACCAGCTACCCTGCACGTACCAATCGCACTGGACCGGAAGGCAGGATTGCGATCTTGTGACGTTCAGGGAAGGGCTGTTAGCCTTCGACTACATCGACCCTCTGCAGAGGCAGCAAGCGAACTGCGAGGGTGAAAAACCGGTGCAGAGTGAGCAAACGCCACATCTATACCCCGTCAACCAGTTCTAGAACTACAGGCGTGCTCACAGGCAAGAGCAGAACTCCAGAGTAAACACTTACGAAGTGGAGTTTTTAGAGCTCTACCATTTGCAAAACCAGGACCGTAGACGGGACGACCAGCATTCCTACCGTGGGAGGAAGTAATACTCCGATAGACAATCTAGACGAGGACGGCGCTACCGAGGTGCGAAAGCAGAGAAGAGGAGAGCGAGCACGACGGGGAACGTTCTGACGAAAGTCGTGGACGCAGAACAAGTCACCCACCAGATGCGCAACAACCTGCACCTCTGGCTCCACCTGGACCGAGCCAGCATGGCCACCAAGGTGCTCAAGTTTCAAGTAACCAGGGACCAAATACTTCCCACAGTCAAGGGCGGCGAGCCAACCAAGTCAATCAAAGTAACGGTGGAAAGCTGAACTTGGAAATATAGTTTAACCAAGGAACTGGGTTACATGGTACACACTCAGAGGTGGGTATTTTGTAAACCAAGCAACACTTGACCCACGCACACCTGTTTTCGTGTCCACGCCGCCAGAAATTGAGTGAGTAAATAACATTGCGGCAGCTTCCGGCAAAACATGTGATCGGAAGTTAAACTAACCATGGTCAGTGAAGCAGAGGCCCGATCGCTGACCTGTAAACCAGTTTTTGCCACCACGGAGTCCGTATGTACACCAGCTGTAGGCATAGAAGTTTTCCACAAGCCTACCGAGTTGACAGAAGTATTAGTAAACTCTGTCCTATAAGGGGAATTGGAAAGAGAATTTTTGCTAAGAGAGCCAGGTAAGGAGATAGTAAATGTCAGGAAACTCTTTGCCCTCAGTTAGTACTTTCAGTTTGTGGCGTAAAAGTACCTTGCTTAACAAACAGTGGGGTGGAAGTGAGCTGCGTCTCCAAAGACTTAGTCAGCGATATTTTAGCATGTCAATTTAAGTTACCTACTGTCCCGGTACTAGGGCTAAAAATTACTGGGGTTACGTCGAAGTCAAGTCCAGTCGTCAGCAGACAAGTTTTATTGACTGTGGAAGGCTTGGACAAGCCTAAGAAAGTTTCTGCCTTAACCATTAAGAGCTTGAGTAGGCAAGTGATACTCGGCGTAGAGTTTATGTCTCACTATAAGATTAATTTGGATTTCGATGGATGGTTAGTGAGTACATCGCATACTGCATTCAGCGCAGTGACGTTACCGAACAATTGGAGGTGGTCAGATAAATTTGTAAACCAGATACAGAGGGAGTTAGCCCGGAAGCATGAGTGTATCAGCTGCACATGAAGAAGTTTTTCAGGCCGTAGCTAGTGTGGAATTATTGAACCGCAGTCAAAAATACAGTCTTAAACAACTGCTGTTTATGAACCAGAATATTTTTTTCGGAACAGCCTGGCAGGAATAAGTTTTCAAAGGCCGAAATACAAGTTGCACCAGAGTAACTGTTCCAATGCAAGTCATATCCCACCCCCGCGAAGTATGCTAATGAGGCGGAAGAGTACCTCAAATTCATGCTGTCATGGAACATTGTAAGGCACGCAGCTAATCAGTCTGCAGGAGTCAGTAGGCAGGAGTCCTGAGATGGAGGAGTCAGTCTACAGGAGTCAGTCGGCGGGAGTAAAGTGTATAAATTAATGTATGCTTGAAAACGATGCAAGCCACTGATAATGTGAAATCATGTATATCACGTACGACCTTACGTAAACCTTGAAGGACTGCCCACACAAATTACATGGAAATCAATGCTGTTACTGTGCCGAGTTCTTCAGTAAAAGATGCAATGTGCGGCCACATGAGAAGGGTGACTGTTTGAAGAACACATCTCGTGTAATTTTTAGCTGAAAAACTGTCCTAAGCAGTTCACTAGATGTGATAAGTTAAATAATCACACCAAGGCTAATAAAATGTAGGGATTTTTCGCCCACTGAGAAACAGCATGTGATGACTTCGTTACCTCCTGTTAATACACTACATAAAATGTTTGCAGGCGTCGAAGGAACTCGCATGATGAAGCATTACGACTATGACCACATGCAGTTTATGCAAGGCGATACATTAAAAGAACATACCGATAACAGCAAGGATTCATCTTTTGAGAAGCAGCAAGTGTTGCGTGCAATACCCCCTGCAGCATCGAAGGGTGCCGATTCGACAGGCGATTATGATGAGACAGTTAATGCTAAATACGGAATGAGTGCAGTAGAGTTTGTTTGCGGTGAATGTACATTGTCAAGACGTTCACGTGAAATCGACGAACATCGACATAAACGGCCGTCAGCTCTTAATACTGATGAGCATACAACTCCTGCTACAAAGAAAAGCAAATATAATTTTGAGGACGAAACAGGAAGTGAAGAAAATAATAATGAGAGCATAGTTGAAAATGAACATGAAGACAGTGATAATGTTGAAGAAGATGATGGTGATTTTCTCGATGTACTGACAGACCCCTCCAATACATCTGCTGCAATGAGCGACATGAAGAAGGCAGAAGACGCCAAAATTACTGCCTACCCATTTCCTGAAGACCCGAATTAACTTGCTGATACTCAGATGTTTGGTTGATCTTCAAAAACATGGGAATTATTTGCGCATTGTTGAGATATTTTCAGTCATTAGTGAACTGAAGAAACGGGGATATACATTGCATGAGACTGTTGGCTATTTTCCATTATCTGGAAACATCTGAGAAATGTAAAGATCGAATGAAGAAAATAATTAGGAAGAGAGAATGTATATAAGTAAAAAATTTAATTTATGTAAAGGTGTGTTGAATTTATTATACAGTACCTTCTGCTTCTCTGAAAGGCCTATTGATTCCGTGGTGTAAACAATCAATCGAGAGTTTGTTTTAGATCACATTTATGCGAGTGCATGCAGTAGAAGTAACAGCAGTGCTATAGTTCGATTTGAAGTATTATGCAGTACTCATGTCGTTTAAAATCGACTGAATTCTATACGACGAACGAATGTAATGAGGGGAATATTATTGATTATTGTTTCGAAACTATTTGGCTTGCTTGGTCAGTTGGTCTGGTAAACTGTCTTGGAAAGTTTGTATGTGCCATTAGTATGGTCAGCTCTCATAGAAATGTTTTGCGAAGTTTCTGAGAAGATTTTCTGCGAAGAGGTTAGCTACGAGACTCTTATTAGAGACATTTTTTCGAGATAAACCATCATCGCTTGTATAGGTGGGTGGTATGGCAGGTTGGTTTCGTCGGATGATCCAGTCAGTGTTTTAGGAACTTGGCTAGTCAGGAGTTTGTCTTGTACTCAGTCAATCTTGCCAAGAACCAGTTTGGGTGAAGTAAGTCCTAGTTGGAGGCAGTCGTTGGCTAGTATGGTTACTCGGCGTGGGTCCTTGTTGTGACCAGCTAGTAATGGTGAAGTGTATGGACTGTAATTTTTCTCGATTTTTCGATTTCTGTGTAATTGGGGTCAAGGGCAAGGTCGACAACAACCAACACGGTGGCTAAATCGACAGCAGTTCTGGCGGCGTAATCAATAATCAATACACTGGCATCACCAAGGTGATGAAAACGAAAACAAACGGCAAACGAAAAATGAATATGGTGGATTGAGTACATTCAGCGGAATGAGCAAAGGTGAGGGGATGGAGGCCTGTCGGCTAATTAACCAATGATAAACTTTGGCGTGATTCAGTCCTCTGCTGGACGTGGCACTGAGAAAACCTCTGGAAAAGTAACTTTATTATAACATATATCAATAATTTTGAATTTTTTTAAAATATGTATTTGGAGGTTTTTAATTTTTTTTATACATTTTTAGGATAATTTTTGGGTCATGGATCATGGGTCAATGGGTCAATGAGCTAATGGGTCAATGGGACAATGGGTGAATGAGTCAATGAGCCAATGCGTCAATTGGGCAATGGGACAATGGGTCAATGGGGCAATGGGACAACAGGTCAATGGGTCAATGGGCCATGGGTCGTGGGTAATGGGTAATGGGTCATGGGTTTTGGATTGGGTGTCAAGGGTTTTTTTGGGAATTTGTTGAAATTTTTTGGAATTTTTTGGCTTCAATTTCTTGGGGTTAAGGACAAAGGTCAGTGTCACTGACATATAACATGGCTGGCGAGATAAACACTGCTCGACCTGGTGAGGGCCGGTCATGTTGGGAGCTTAGGCGAACCTGTCATCTAATCCCGGATCTCCTACATGTACATCTTTAAATAATTTTTTTAAATAATTTTTTTAAATTTTGAATTTTTTTTATAATTTTTTGTGCTTTTACAATTTTTCTGCAATTTTTTTTTAATGTTTTTGGTTTTAATGTAATGCAAGGTCACAGAGATGGGGTCAACGTCTAAGGTAAAGTTTATAGGCCACCTGGATCCAACATGTCGGTTGGGTGACCCCAAAACATGACGGCAGGCCGGCGCCGGTGCCAGTTCTGTTCCTTTTTAAAATACATTGTCTCCAGACGTAGATAATCATTCTACTCATATTAAATCCATATCTTACTCAAGGAATTTTACCTGACATAAAAACTTGTTGGGCAGCTGTGACTGCTCTTCTCTCACCCCTTTCAAAAATGTTGTAAAATATTATAGATAATAAATTTATATTCAATTTTGTAAATAAAAATATCTTACCAGTACTTCTTGCGACGATAAATTCTTTGCTACATGTATTTTTACTGCCTTTTCCTAAGTATTTGACTGTGTCAACCATATCTGCTCCTAGATAAGCTTCATCAATGTGTGATAAGAGGAGTAGGTAATAAATTATTTAATTCTTACCAAAATATAGAAAACAAGTAACATCAATCTTATGAAATATAAATAATTATACTACAACTAAATCTAGACCAGTATTGTGACATATAAAGGTTTAATTGTACATTTGTATTTCCCTCCCCCCTTTTTTGTCTTTAAATTAGACTGTGTGATAAGTTATGTGAGGAAAGTTTACAAGTATGATACCGCGAGATAAATTGTTTTAAAACTTTGTTTTGTAGTTGTGAAATGGTGCAATGTATTTCTTTCTCTTTCTCTCTCTCTCTCTCTCTCTCCCTCTCTAACTCTCTCCATCTATATATAATTATATATATATATGTAATGAGTCTCCCTCTCAAGTGAAAATGAGGCACGTAGCATAATTAAAATGAGTTCTTAAAAGGGATAGCACTCTAAACAAAAATTTCCAGTCGTGTAACATGCACTTTTTTCCCGTTTGGCTGGATAAATTATTAGAATAAATCTAAATTTGAAATTAAAAATGTGAATAAAAGTGAGCATTTAGGCCTACCAATAGTTATTCTTGGCTAAACTAAAAAATTCTTGTAAGATCTAGGTATTAACATTAGGCTTATAGTCAAAGTTTTTAACCTATTTTGTCTAAATTAAGCAAGCTTGATTAAAGTCCGCTCACGGTTACTTCCAACGTTTCTGAAACCCCACTGAAGTTCTACTACCAGGATATCCCTCCTCCTCATTCAAACAAAGCTTAACCGAGTCTAGAAAAATTACACGAATGGAACAACACACCGTATGCATGCGCACCCGGTGTATTAATATTTTGCATAATAACTATTTCTTACTAGGCTTTACCAACACGCCTATTTTCTCACTGTTTTTGATCATATTAATCATAAAAGTAATATTACAGCTTGGACCTATAAATAAAATATATATAAAATTATATTTAACAAAAAGTAATGTACTTTTGTCTTAAGAATAAAAAGCTTGTGTTGTATGACATAATTCGGAAACAACCAAACACGTCATATATGAGGTGATTTTTTAAATGTTTTATTTAAAAATGTGTGAAGAAAGCGCGAATAGGCTATAACCGTGAACAGTCTACAAGATCGAGCAGGCAACATGGTCAGTGGCTGTGAGGCGGGCGCTTGACACACGCACAATGCACACCGAAATGGACATAATTACAGTACTTAAGTTCGTCAATCAATTCGGGACCGAATGCATGAAGCTTGATTCACATTTACACCGATCAAGGTGAACAAACAGAACGGACAGAAAATATTGTTGTTCACACGTAAACAGAGTGAGTGAGTGAGTGAAGATATTTTGGCGGCTCTTAACAGTGAGGTCTTCAGAGCCGATTATGTTGAAGCGAGGTGAGTATGGAGCAGCACCAGAATGCGAGGGTGGGAGAAACGGGAGAATCCCGATAAAACCCGCCGACCAACGGCATCGTCCGGCGCGATTTCCACATGTAACACCGACGGGAATCGAACCCAGTTCGCCTTGGTGGGAGGCAAGTAGTCCAACCAATATACCACCACGGCCCCCACGTAATCAAATTTTTCTGCGTTACCATTTTGCTGCTAGTTTGCAAGCTGTTTATGACCACGCTGTTTCGGTCGTCACTTCTATTACCAATGACCCAGAATAAGTCATGGACAACAAACTAGACGCTGTAATGATTCTAGTATTTTTTATTAATTCCTCTGTGGTACGAATTTCTAGTAAATGATAATCACGAAACGGTAATTTTATATTATACATTCAAAAATACTATACAGATCAAAACTACGTTTTTTTAACAATATAATAAAAAAATTAAGTTTGCGTATATCAATAAAGATACATCCATTGAATTATTATACATTATCATAACAGTATCTGTTAATTACCGAACATACTAGTGTTACAAAATAATTAAGCCAAATTAATTCTGTGAAATATCGGCAAAGTCTCCTCTTTCAACCCGCAGAAATTTCCGCGGGAGTTCATCTTTACGGCGTGGTTCGTGCAAACGGTTTCTGATTGGCTGTTCTAGTTCTCCGCTTGGTATGATCGGCGTAATGGGCGTACTTTGAACCGGCATTACAATCACTGATTCGGTTTCACATAGCGTCTGTACCGATGCGTGCAATGGGCTGTTCTTGATGTTGGATTTGTTTATTTTTTTTTTACCTTTACTTTTTCCACACCTAGGACTAAACCGTAATAAGAAGAGGCCCCAGCATTTGGTGTTACGATTTCGTAACATGCCAGGTGCCACATAAACATGTGTTAGATTGACGTGCGTCATTGGACCGCAGACACGCTCTGAAGAAGTTTGAACCAGTAGCATACATTCGCCACTAGGATGGCCTAATTTCGTGTGTGCGAGTCGAACAAGGGAACGAGCTACGACTGCGAAAGCCACTAATAAACTAATGATCTGTGTTCAAGTAAATAGAGAATTGTGAAGTTTAGACTGGTGCTGTTTCATAACGCGAAATGACAGGGTCTCGTTATGCGAAATAGAAAGGTGGGTAGGTGGGTGGGTAGGGCCTAACGTCTCAACAGCGAGGTCATTAGAGACGAAGAAAGCTGCTCAGAGAAGCAGGAATGGGGAAGGAATAGGCCATGATCTATAGTAAGAAACCATCCCAGCATTCGCCAGGCATGATTTCAGGAAACCATGGAACACTAAAATCCAGGATAGCCGGACAGGGAATCAAACCCGAGTCCTCCCGAGTGCGACTCGACTGGTTCTCCACTGCGTTACTTAACTCAGGAGGAAAAGTAAAACATTGGTGATTCAGTGACATGCAGCATACACTCAATAGGACGCCATGCTATCTGTTAATTGGCTGTTATTGGCTGGCGTATATGCTTACTCACCAATGGCACCTGTACCTCTGTAAAGTAGCATTTGTGACAAACACCGCTGCGTCGCAAAATAAATAGGAGCAAAATTAAAAATAAATTACCGTATTTACAAATCAACTCAGTCGATACTCTGTAGGCAGCTGGTCCTTTATGTTCAGCCAAATTTTCTAATTACGGATCTTAGAAAGAAGCATCGTGGCCTAGGCTTGGGCTCAGAAATATTAAGGTAAACTACGCGATTTTATTGGTTTGCAAAGTCCGTCTGTTACAATAGATTTGTAGTTACTTGTTATGACAGTGGACACTCTGACTTTTCCCCGTCAAAACACAAATGCAATTAAAATGGAAATAGCTGTACATGCACAGACTAGGAAAGTTCTGAAGTTCATACCAACAACCCAAGAAATTCTCACAAATTTTTTGTCAATACATTTAGATAAAATAACCGAGAAGGCGTGCATTGAAATTACCTCCCGACAATGCATACATCCTACGACATACGCGCTGAACGTAGCATGTTTGGCTATTTGGCCTGTAGACACTGTGTTAGTGCTAGTGTTTTGTGATTCGCATTTACTACAGGTAAGAAATGCATATATAATTCGCCCAAAAACCTTGCCTCATAATTATGTTTGATGAGATTGAATAAATAGTACCATAACCACAATGATGAAGTTATTTTTTATTGCTTTATTGGACCGTGTCCATTGCCAAACATGAAACTAAATAGAAATCTCGCACACATGCAGAACTTAGAACAACAAAAAAAGAAAAATCTTTTAAAACCCCACAGACAGATAATTACGAAAAACTGCTTCCTTTTAAATGTAATATAAATATGTATATGATTAAAACGTCAAAAAGACGGACGAACTACGTATTATTACAAAACAAGACAGGCAACAGCTACAGTCTACTGCTATTGCTCCTCCAGTGTATCCCCCGAAGAAGGGTACAGATTTCAGGCCCCGGAACATCGTCAAGACTTATTATTATTATTTGTGTTATCATTTTTCGTAGATCTGTGTCCTCTTTGACGGTTTATCTATTTTTTCTCTGGCTGATTTTGTGGTTCCTGTGATGTTCGTAGTGTTGATTTGTTTGCTTTTATAATCTGACAAAGGAAAACTTTTCCTGACTTTTGTTTAATTGTGGTTTTTGTCCTATTTTTGTGTGTGTTTTGAGTTTTATTGATCAACTGTGTCCACAGATATTGTTTTTTGCACTGTTTGGTTCGCTCATATGGTGTCATCGTTTTCGTCATCGTGCTGTAATTTCTTTTAGTTTGCTTTTGTTGTCTGCCGTGTTTTGTATTAATAAGTACTTCGTCCGTATTTTGTCGTTTTAATTAAATACATATTTATTTTACAGTGACAAAGGAAACCGTTTTTATCCTAATTATCTGTCTGCGGTGTTGTAATAGGTTTTTCCGTTCTTGTTTTGGTGATTTGTGCGTGTGTGTGCGATATTTCTATTTAGTCTCATGGTCGGCAATCGACACAGTCCACTCAAACCATCGTAATAACATGAACTCACCATTGCCATTGAAATTCAAAGATAAAATACAGTGATGATGTTGTTTGTTTAATCTTTGTATTTAAAATAGGTGGAACCATTTTAAAATCCACTTAGCCTATCATTATGCGGGTATAATTTTTTACGACAGAGTTTGTACGAAATACCAAAGAAAAACGCAACACCAGTTGCATTTAAACTATCTTATACTCTGTGGCCGATACCTGCTTTTGTATGAAAATGATTGTAAAGAATGGCATAGATACAGTTTACTTATGCATCCAGATGTGGAACAACTGCACCGACCAACTACATGTCGGAACGCCGTTCACCAATCAGCGCCTGGTAACCAACTCGCTAGTCGGAATTATAGCTGATAGGGGATTTCCCGTAGTTCTCGGTATCCAGTCAGATGCAAGACCCTTCCCGGAACCTCGCGCAACCAATCAGGGAATGAGTACGCCCGCATCAAAGGAACCGCTACGCCAGTTTCGCCTCTGTGTACCTACCTACTTTGTGGCTTTGAGGTCACATTACCGGCAAATTGACCAAGTCCGTGCTCGTAGGAACAGGAGCACTGAAAACACAGCTCCGCGTGCAGGAGACCACGTGTTGAGTGAAGAGTTGTTTGTCGGACCCTCGCGCGTGTGAGGTTTTTTAGTGAAACACAACTGCAAATGTACATAAACGGCAGTTTGTTTGCTGACGGTCCTGAAGGGCGTACGTCAACCGCAAACATCAACAACGAACGGTGTTTATAACGAAAGCTGTAGTGGGACCGTATGTAAATTGTAGCCGGGGGTCAGTGTTGGTTTCTCGCGCAACGTAGAACATAGAAAAATTCATTTCGAATATATGATAGGTGGCGACTCAGAAATTTCGCGGATTTATTCTGAAACAAGCCGACTCCACGATCCTTTGTGTATTCCAGCATATTTAACTTGTTCATTGGCTGTTGCTCAAGTTTAACTCCAGATCAGGTAGCACGTGATTCAGTCCTTGTTTTATTATCACTAGGGGGAGTGATATTTCGCGAAAAGATTTCGAGACAAGATACAGTCCAAAGCACTGCACGGTCGTCCAGCTTCCTTGATTGGCTAGAAAATATTCTGGCTCGTTTTAACCGTTTGCGCACGAATCAAAAAGGTTCAGTGTCAGAATTACTTAGTCCTGAGTGGCTAGGTCAAAGACGGACACGGCCTCAGCAGCCAATAGAGGTAAAACAACAGCTGAGGTGTGTATATATTATTGAAGTCTCGTGTGTGCTCCGGTTTTTACGTGAAGAAAAATCACTGGCCCTAATTATCACGTTCGTTATTGTTTTAACGGGGTCAGGGGCGTATCTAGTAAACTGTGGTCCAATAGAAGCAGATACTTACTTGTAAATGTGGTTGAAGGTTATCTTTACCTCAAATGAATCCGCGAAATTTCCGTGTTTTTATTGAAAGGTTAGCTTATTCTCTTTGGTAAAAAGCATAGACGTCAAACAGCAAGTTGTGTTCTTTACTGAAGTCATTCAAGCTGTTTTTAAAAAAAACAGCACGCACTGGAAAACTGTATACAAGGATAAAACTTTAATTACTTTGGTATGAGGATTTGCTTGGTGAAAAAAAAATAGGCTAATAGTTACTGACAATAGAGGCAACCATTTCACTGATTTTCTAACATTCAAAGACTACTAACCCACATATTTTGAAATATAATTATAGATATTTGTAAAGACTTTACTTATTGGCACATCGGAAAAAGTTTCAGCTAAAATAAAGAAGGGTATTAAGGCCCCATGTAAAATATTTCAGTTGACAGTCGCAGTGGCTTTCTTACGGAGAAGGATATTCTTCGTGTAGGCGCAGTATAACTCGTTCGGTCTAGGATTAAATTACAAGCTGAAGTATTGCATTTGCGTGGTAATTTTGGTGAGCACTATACTTGTACGGCATGCTTCTCGCAAGCAGTGAACAACGTGCCGCATGCTATGTGGGGATTAAATCATAAATCATTCATAAACGAAAGGTGCAGAAACTTTCGCAAATCAGAGTACTAGAACATCGGAAACTCGTGTTGATATTGGGCGTCCTGCTATATTCCTAGGTGCTGTACTTACTCCACCCAATAACTATCGTTTGTTCATTGACTGCTGCGTAGGCGGGAAGCATTTTTCGTTGTTACTAAACTGCACATGATTGACTCACAAAAATACCTATAGTGTGTTTATTGAGTGGCGTAGAGTTTTTTAGGATGTAAAGGAAAAATAAGGTCCTACGACGAAAGCTTTTCTGACCTACAAGTGTTTAAAGAATACCCCGAATCCAAGTGAAAAGGGTGAATTTTGCAGGCCTCTACAGTTTACGTACTAACAATGAAAATATAGGCCTGATTCCTTGATAAGCATAGTAGCGGCAATAAGTATCATTCATGCTGTTTTGGATCATGTAGAAATTAAGTGATGTGCATCGTGTCCTTGATAGCGGATACGGGGACTGAAATAAATAACCTTTTAACCTTTTAAAGATGGCATAAAATTTCTGGTTCTGAATGCAGTATTGAAGTTAGCTCCTTGTATTCTCCAATACAGCAATGCCAGTTGTGTTGGTCTCTTTTTTTTTTACTTGCCTTCGTCTTATTGGTCCTCGCTACACCTGACAATCTTACTGTACTCTGCAACGATGATTATTGGCTGGCCGTCGGCCAATGAAGTCGCGCATTGACTGTGCACTATTTAATGCTCCGTGACAGATGAAACAGGTCTTACAACCTGAAGCGTTCATCTGAGAAATTTTTAAAAAACAACAGATTTATTCTTACGAACTGAAATGTTGACGAGTTGAAATTTTCTACTTAGATCCTGATTAAGTCAAGAAAAGCAGTAAAACTAAAGGCGTGACTTTTGTCTTCGAGAGCAAAGAAAATTTCCATATAAGTGTATCCCCCGATCTATATGTGCATAATCCTCAAAGGGTTAAAATGCTGCCTGAATAATTTTTTTTTTTCATCACTGAGAGTGGGTAGCGATATTATTCCTTGCGTAATCATATTTTCCAAATCATTGTAGCCGATGCCTCAATTTGTGTTTGCATTCAGAATTCATAACAATGCTTAATAGTTTACAGACGAACGAATTATGACTGTCGGGTATTTGACTGCTAAAATTCTCATTGGCCTAGAGAAAAGGTTTAACACATTCATAAACGGAAGGCAGCGAACAAGTAAACAAATGCGTCGGATAAATGCTAAGTTTATCAGGAGCTATCACTCAGTCAACATTTACCCGCATTCGATTGGTGCTTATAATTATCTGATAATAATATTGATGAGAAGCGATTTTCCGGTGGACAATGATCTCAATTACTACACTGCCGGACAGATAAAAGAGCGCACAACGAAGAAACTATGCGACAACAACTAAAGGATGTAGAGAGCGAGAGCGCAGGTTGGTATGCGCAGGTCCCATGTTGTTGGTGCGTATTCATTCAAACGCACACCCGGCAGTCGCGCTGCGAGCGCCGACCAGCGGTTGTTGGACACAGACGTGTACAGTCTATTCGCGGTTTCTTCACACTTTTCGAATCAAACCTTTGACCCCATGTATGACGTGTTTGGTTACTTCCTACATATGCCATGCACCACAAACGTTTTATACCTCTGTTTACAAGGAAGTTTCTCACTGTTCGTTAAATTGAAGTTTTACCTATATTATATTTATAAATTATAATATTTTGTCTATAATAAATATTAATAATAACAGCGAGAAAACGTGTGTGTTGGTAGCGCCTAGTAAGAAAGAGTTCTATGCCTAATATATTATTACAACAGACTGCGCAAGAACTCGGTGGGTTGCCCTTTGGTGTAAATTTCTAGGCTTAGTTAAGCTTAGTTTGCACGAGGCGGAGGAATATCCTGGAAGTAGAACTTTATCAGGGCTTCAGAAAAGTGTGAAGTACCCGCGAATGGATTATAGTTGGAGAAAAATTAACGCGAGAAACGCCAGACGATACCAAGCGAGCGTACAGAGTGAAATAGAATGCCAGGAAGACGCCTAAGACATCGTTTTACGCAATCGACGGACATCGAAAGAAGACTCATAATTGAGCTTAAACCCGCAGTTTTGTCTTGTCGCTGTCTAGCCCACCGCGTGGATCGTTCGAACTGTTCGAGGCTGTTGGAAGCAGTCGATACGCGAAGGCAACACGGAGGACCGTCTAAGGACGGACAAGGTCGACTCCCGGCCGAGAGAATCGACGGATCGTGCGCCCGGCGAAGAGGTATCCCTTGGCGGCCCGATCCACGAAACTGGCCAGTGTTGGAACTCATCAATCCCCACGACCAATATTCTGACGATTTGCGAAATCGAATCTGCTTTCCCAGAGCTCACGACGCGTGCTTCCATTAACTCCGCAACAAAGGCGGCTCTGTTTGCAGTTGTGCCAGTTCAGAGAAATGTGAAACGCCACATTCTTTAGAAACATCCCTGCGCAAAGGAAAAAAAAAAAAAAAAGTTTCCTAATTTTTCAAATTATGTAGCAACATGATTGCAGACTAGTTGCGGGCCAGTGAAACCACTTTGCTGGAATATGCTGCTTCTTCACCACTCTATTGTCAAGTAGGTTCTCTGTGACAGGGCGTGAAAACATTAAATTGGACTGCGTGGTTTTAGAAGTAAGACGGCGGTATGCCTTTTTCCTTCCCCACTCCTAAACACACGTACCTGAATCATAACTACGCAGTCGACCTATAAGATGTTCACGTTTAATTGAGAACTTTGTAAATCAACTGTTGAAATATGTCACTGCACTGCACACTGACTGGCAAGAGTCTGGTTATGTTGGTAACGACGGGGCCAAAATATTTCCACAGCTTATTTAACGTTGATTCGAAAAAGGTAAGGTAAACACTCTTGACTACTAAAATTAATTATTAAGCTTTCTTTTTTATGCATACCATGTAAAATTGAGCAAATTTTGAACGATTAATGTAAGTGATTTTTCGCGGGGAAAACTGACTGATCGTTAGACTCCGAAGAATTGTGTTTCACGTGATACATTCTCTGCTTGCTGCCATCTGTGTGCGAGTTAATACCATTCCTCAACTTCTGGGCCAGTAAGACATCCCGTATTGTAACATTTTGAGAAAAGTCTTGTATTGTAGATCTGGAAATGTTATTTTGAAAATTTCTTTGTCCTTGAAAAACAAAATTTGCACGGATTTAGATTAGATACATTGTTCCCGTTGGTATTCGACAGGGTAACACAAAAGCACTACCTCCTATGTATAATTCTTTTCCTGACATAAAATGTTTTTTTATCAGCTTCATTTAAGAACAGAGGTGATAACAAAACATTTTTATCACTTTAGAAATCGGAACACAGAAAAAATGTCTTCAATCCACAGGATTACAAAAACAATTAAATACTGAAATTCGCAAAGGAAAGTAAGATAAGTTTATGTACAAAAGACTGTAAAGTAAAACTGGCCTATCAAAAAGCCTTCCCAAAAGAAAAAAATAAAAGAAAGAAGTTGGTTGGTTAATACAAGAGACTGCGAAGTTTTGCCTCAGNAAAGCCTTCCCAAAAGAAAAAAATAAAAGAAAGAAGTTGGTTGGTTAATACAAGAGACTGCGAAGTTTTGCCTCAGAACACAGAAATCGTGTAATTATTCAATTATTTACCAATATGGCGCGATTATTAAAATTTCTTATTTAATAACTGCTGAATGAGGAGTTTATAAACACAGGTTTCTGACATGAAGATTGAAACTAATTGTTGTTAAACTTTTCAGTAGTAAATAAATATATCATTTTAGTCATTGCAATGAAAGCAGTTTATTTTGTTCGTAATTTTACAAGTATCAGTTAAAGACTTTGGGATCTAGACATATTTACAAATATCCAAGACAAGCTGGAAGTGAGTGACCTGCATCATCAACAACAGGAAAATCAGTTCTCATATTCGCTTGTGGAAATCGTGCCGGTGCCGCTGGTTGGCGGGTTTTCTCGCGGATCTCCAGAATCCCCCACCCCTTGCATTCCGGCGCTGCTCCATACTCACCTCGTTTCACCCTCATCGGCTCTCAAGACCTAGATGTTAAGAGCCGCCCATATCTCTCTACTCCAGTTCTTTCAGTCACTGTATTCCCACTGACCACAGTACTATTGATCCACACTGTACTGCAAAACGTTATTTACTGACCGACTGTCAGACAATATAGCGCCGAGTTCACTGTCTTACAATTAAGTGTTCTTTTAAACTTAACATGATTTACATACTCTCGTGTTCGTTTTATAGTAATACAAAACGTAGTATTATGTTCAAGAAAATATCTCTTGACTAGTCGACGTCTACGTGTAAATTCACGATAAAACTATGAAAACAATGTCATTACATTTGTGTGGGAAGCTTCGTCTTCAATTGTCGATATATATCTTGATAAGCTTCAACCGATTTACACTTGGGCAAAATGCTCCGAGTTGTATNTTCGTCTTCAATTGTCGATATATATCTTGATAAGCTTCAACCGATTTACACTTGGGCAAAATGCTCCGAGTTGTATCGTTCTGTTATACGTCGGGATTAATAAAACTATTGTTGTTTTTCATTATAGGTGGCGGCCGTTTGTGAGACTGTGAAATGAAGTCTCAACAACGAACGATGTCTCTGACCACGTGAGGTATTTACCTTTCTAGACGCTATTTTCTGGTGAGTATATTGTACATCATTGATCCCACTCTTTGAGTAACGTCGCATGTCTAGGACAGTATGAACGGGTGAAGTCATTACTGAGTAAGATCACACTGAACATATTGGTAGTTTCACCTTGGTTGAAGTTTCTGACTTTTAAAGTAGTACACCAGGGCAGAAGCTCTCGGTTGGTGTTCTCCTCTCCGCTGGGCCACGTTCACGTCCCCAAGGAAAGGTTGAAACAAATTTCCCCTGGAAACCTCGTGGGTTCGATTGGTGACTGCCAAAGGGGCAGGATGAGGCTAGGAAGGATGGGGGTTGGGAGTGTATGGGCGAAGGCAATTTGGGAAATTGGCGCTGCAGATTTCCTCCCGGGACCCCCCTCCACCCTCAAAGCCCTACTCAACCCAGCCAGTGTGCACGAGGATGTGCACGCAGGGGCCTTAAACCATCATCCGGCATGCATTGCACGCCTGGGAGAGCCTCTCTTGTGTGTGTGTTTGCACGAGGCGTGCCTGTTGGTCGTTTGCGGACTCCGGGGGGAGGGG
>NQII01004492.1:47839-75299 GCA_002778355.1 Clitarchus hookeri
CGCGAACTCCATCCTGCAGTTCGCAGTGGCCTCGGGGGTTAAAGAGGACGACGGGGTGTGTTTTGACACCCAATATATGTGCATGGGTCCTCGCCTCGTCCTTGGGCTACGGCGATAATCCCTGCGACATGTTGGCCGCACCACGACCTCACGTACGCGCCCTCTCTACCCAGCCACCTGCTAGGAAAGTGATGAAGTGCCGAGAGCGCCGCTGGTGTCGGAGAAACACCCCGCCCGCACACCATGCTGGCAATTCATACCGTGATTCTCGCTCTTGGGTTGCAGTCAGGAGCACGTGGCGCGCTCTTTTGCTAGATGGCTGCCGATTACCAGCAGTCACAAGGGTCGCGGTTAGACTATTCGCCTCACCTCTAGGCGAACCGGGTTCGATTCGAGGCGGCGTCGCTCCCGGATTTTCGTATGTGGAAATCGTGCCGGGCGATGCTGCTGGTCGGCGGGTTTTCTCGGGAACCACCCGTTCTACCCGCCCTTCATTCCAGTGATGCTACGTTCTTAGCTCACTTCACTCTCATCGGCTCTCAAGACCTTGACGTCCAACATTTCTTTACTCTCTCACTCCCCAGCAGTCAAGAAGTTAAGCTGTTCTGAAATAATAACTTTGTACACACAAACTACGTAACAAAAATGGCTATGTTGTATAATAGCGTATACATATAAAAACGTTTGATTAGCTATCTACCCACTGCAATCTATGAATGATACGCACTGTAGGAAAGTAGCATCTGTGACCAGTGGCGTTTGGAGTGTTAACAGTAAGAGGGCAGAATTTCTGCGGATTCCTCTAATTAAGTGTTCGCTCTCTTTGGGGCATTTTGAAAAATAATAAAACATTAACCTTTTCAAAACCACATTAATTTAAGTTTTCAGCTGTTTCAAATCAGAATTTTTTGATACTTGCAGCACATTAGTCGACCAGCACTTATCACAACCAATGAACTGTAGGTTTTGTATTCAGGTAAATTAAAATGAAGCATTCATACCTTAAGAAAGTAGCACAGTTTATTAATCAGATATCAATAGAGAACATCATTAGGCATTGACTTTCGTTATGTACACTGAAGAGCCAAAAAAACTGGTACACCTGCCTAATATCGTGTAAGGCCCCCGCAAGCACGCAGAACTGCCGCAAGACGACGTGGCATGTACTCGACTAATGTCTGAATGTATACAGAGGCATTTCACACCATGAATCCTGCAGGGCAGTCCACCAATCCATAGGAGTGCGAGGCGGTGGAGATCTCTTCTGAACAGCACGTTACAAGGCATCCCAAACATGCTCAATAATGTTCATGTTTGGTGATTTAGGTTGCCAATGGAAGTGTCTAAATTCAGGAGATTGTTCCTGAAGTCACTCGGCAGCAACTATCGACATGTGGGATGTCGCATTGTCCTGCTGGAATTGCCCACGTCCGTCGGAATGCACAATGGACATGAATGGGTGCAGGTGATCGGACAGGATGCTTACGTATCTGTCACCTGTAAGAGTCGTATCTAGACGCATCAGGGGTCCCATTTCGCGCCAACAACTTCACACGTCCCATACCATTACCGAGCCTCCACCAGCTTGAAAAGTCCCCTGTTGACATGTAGGGTCCATGGATTCATGAGGATGTCTCCATACCAGTACACACCCATCCACCCGATACAATTGGAAACGAGACTCGTCAGACCAGGCAACATGTTTCCAGTCATCAACAGTCCAATGTTGGTGTTGGCGGGCCCAGGCGAGGGGTGAAGCTTTGTGTCGTGCAGTCAAGAACGGTACACGAGTGGGCCTTTGGCACCGAAAGCTCATATCAATGATGGTCCGTTGAATAGTTCGCACGCAGCAACTTGATGATGCCCCATCATTGAAATCTGCGCCAATTTGAGAAAGGGTTGCACGTCTGTCACGTTGAATGATTCTCGTCAGTCGTCGTTTGTCGCATTCGTTTACGATGTTTTTCCGGCCGCAGCGATGCCGAAGATTTGATGTTTTACCGGATTCCCGATATTCACGGTACACTCGTGAAATGGTCGTACGCCAAAATCCAAACTGTATCGCTACCTCGAAGATGCTATGTCCCATCTCTCGTGCACCGACTATAACACCACGTTCAAACTGACTTATATCTTGATAATCTGCCATTGTAGCAGCAGTAACCGATCTAGCAACTTTGCCAGACGCTTGTTGTCTTATATAGGCGCTGCCNCATGACAACAAATATTGTACACTCTACTGCGTTAAGTAATTGATATTGTTTTTTTGCTGCGTAAATAATTATATATTTTTCAATAAATTTTTATGAATTAAAATTATAAATGTNACCCCTAAGTAATAAGGGTGGCCACCCCCAAACAATTTTTTTTTATTGTTTGAACAAAATTTTTATTTTTTATTTATTTATGGTGTGGCATCAAAAAATACATACCCTTCTAAATTTTCACCCTTCTACCACCAACTGTTATTTTTTTATAGCGATATTAGTAATTTATTTGTATTAGCTACAGATGGCATGACAACAAATATTGTACACTCTACTGCGTTAAGGAATTGATATTGTTTTTTTGCTGCGTAAATAATTATATATTTTTCAATAAATTTTTATGAATTAAAATTATAAATGTTTGGTGTTTTGTTAATTTTATATTCCGTCATCGTCCACAGAGCTCCATGCCTCTTCCACTTATATACCACATCCTCACACACTTACAATAAGTTATAGTTATTTTTTTCTAATACTATAATCACTAGAAATACTTTTTATGGCAAAACAACGTTTGCCGGGTCAGCTAGTCTAATATATAAAATTCTCCCGTAACAGTGTTAGTCACTGAACTCCTCCGAAACGGCTGGACCGATTTTTATCTATTTTTACACCCCTAAGTAATAAGGGTGGCCACCCCAAACAATTTTTTTTATTGTTTGAACAAAATTTTTATTTTTTATTTTTTTATGATGTGGCATCAAAAAATACATACCCTCCTAAATTTTCACCCTTCTACCACCAACCTTTATTTTTTATAGCGATATTAGTAATTTAATAAATTTTTACCCTAGGTCGAAAACTGATCAATTATCATCGATCATTTATCGATCTAGGTTACAATTTATTCCCACCAGGTGTCTCAGGATTTTGGATTTCATAAAATTTTCTCCCAACAGTTCAAATCGTTTCACGAAAATTTGGGGTTTGCACGGAAATAGTAAGAATAACTAAATACATCCAATCGGCGTTCTTAATATACATAAAAAAATTTGCAGCTACTAGCGTGAGATATTTCTAGCGAGGGTGAATGAAGTCATAAAAGGGTGTACTGAGAAATAATTTAAGTAATACATTTCTTTGATTAGTCAGAACAAATATTTCCTCAGTGAACATGAAACTGCACTTCAGGCTAGTAGCCTAAATATGACCAATTAAATTTAACACGAATGTTACGAAAGAAGACTGTATGTTGATACATGCCAAAGAACGGAATAATTATAAATACAAAGAATAAACCTAGAATTTTGCTCGTGAACACTACAAGGTTACTGTGAAATTTAGAGAAACATTAAAAAACAATTAACTAACCGCATGTGTGGAATTTATGGTTGTACCTATGCAAAAATTAGACGACAACTTCCGAGAGTTAGCTGGACTAGAATTATACAAAGACATATTCATTCACAAGTGGAAATGCACAAATAAGTTTTGCTAAAAGAAAACCACTACCTTACAAAGAATTTATTTGGTTTCTGGAAACAATACATGGAAATCCTTCTCCTCGTTATTTCGTGCAAGAGACGAGGAAACCACTTCCCAATTGAATAATCTCGCACACAGCACCGTTCGTTTATTGATTGTAACCTACGGGCGTGTGCGAACGGAACAATATCGCGTTTCAGAATAATCAAGTAAACATAATTAGAACTTCAACAATGTCACGGTACAATTAAAAAATAACAGAAACAAGGCAGTATGCTATACTCCAATCAGCACCTATACACTGTGCTTACTGGACACTCGTCAAACAAACAGGAAGTGGTACGCAGCACGGCAAAGCCAGTCGAACGCACAGCACGTCCTTGCGCAATACGCAGAACGCACACAATCAGCAAGCAAGCACGCTTCCATCGAGATGAACGCATCCGCTCGGCGCTTCTGTGTTTGACCACATTTTGCGACCGCGTCCCCAAACGTAGAGTTGGCCGTTCTTTTTATAGCAGAATACCCACGCTTCGGTATAGAAGAGAGAGAGATTTGGGCGGCTCCTAACATCGAATTCTTGACAGCCGATGAGGGCGAAACGAAGTGAGTATGGAGCAGTACCGGAATGCAAGGGCAGGGGAAACGTGAGATCCCCGAGAACCCCCCCGCCCTCATCCACGGAATCGTTCTGCACTATTCCCAAGTGCGAAAATCGGGCAGCGTCCCCGCCAGGAATAGAACCTGGTTCGCCGATGTGGGAGGCAAGTAGTCTAACCACTACACTACCGTGGCCCCTGCTTCGGCGTTGTTATAATGGACCGAGCGAGGTGTCGTCGTGCTAAACCAGCTGGACCCGCATTCGGCAGGTCGCGGGGAACCCAGCCCTGACATTCTGATTTAACTTTTTTATGGTTCCTCAAAATTACCACATGCGAACGTTGGGTTGGCTCTTTTCTGCAGGGAGTGACAGATCCCTTCCTCGTTCGTGCTTCTCTAAGCAACTTAACCCGTCTCTGATGACCTCACTGTTGACTTAACGTTAACATTTACCTACGTGTTACAGTGTAACTGATTCATAGTTCTAGGATCAGCGATATTTTCGCGTAAATATCTGCAAACGATACACATATAAAACAGTTAATCCTCGGACTAGTAAGTATACAGAGCGGAAATGGCGTGGCTGTTCCTTTGAAGTGAATCTACCTGATCGCTGATTTGCTGCGCGACGACCTGGAAGTGGGCTTTTTGTTTATTGGCTGTTGCGTGCTGCGAAAGACTCCCTACTGGCTGGGCAGCCGGCTGGCATACTACTTACCAGACACAAATTAGCGAATGGCGTTCCGACGTGTTGCAAGCCTGCGACGACATTTTTGTGACGTGTGCCTCTGCAGTTCGTGCGATAAATGGTTGTTTCACCTCTGTAATATTAAGTTCTCTGGGGGGAAGCATTATTTATATGTCATGATTGAATGGCAATCTGGAAAATTTAGTATGAATCTCAGACCTTTAATTCTCCGTTATCAAGTCACGAGCAAGAAAATGTCTTTTCGCGCAATCTGATGCAAAGAAGAAAGCAACAAATAAGCGTTAACTAAATCGAAACCTTTTTATACTTAGTGTATTTGGTGATACATCTCTAACTCTTCTGATTGAGTTTTATAGAATTTACAGTACTTGGCAGCAAAATGTAGTGTTAAAATGTATGTTTATATGTCGAAGTGTCGATGTACAATAGTGATAACGAATATAAAAATAATAAAATAAAATATATAATTTTATGCGTAAAAATTTTTTTTTTTTTCAAAACTGGACAAATATCGGCATAACGCCCTGACACTGTTGCGGCCAACAATCATGTGTTTGTGTTTGAAGTTGTCAGTAGTTGTTTATGAGAGAGGAATATAGTCTCAGCAACGAATAATGTCTCCCACAACATGGGCGATTTAGCTTTTTGGACTCTTTTTTCTGTTGTGTACAGTGTGGATCATAAAATCCATTTGCAGTGCCACGTCCTATGTATAGAATACTATTATGTATCGCAGTAGTAATATGATAGCGGACGGCGAGTAACGAAGTAACGTTTGAATGACAGGCGAACGATGACGCTTAAAGTTACAATGCGTACCGCCGCTATAAGCATTTTGATGTTCGCACGCTCTTGATCCCTTCCCCCTCTCGACTAGTCCCCCTCTCTAACAGTACTTTTTCCTATCATAATAAAGAGCATGATTCCTATCCTCTGACTCCTGTAGCATTTTCTGTTAAATATGATAATGCATGAAACAATTTTTTAATTCTTTCCTGTCGAAAGGGTTTTTANTGTTTGATGTTGTCAGTAGTTGTTTATGAGAGAGGAATATAGTCTCAGCAACGAATAATGTCTCCCACAACATGGCCGATTTAGCTTTTTGGACTCTTTTTTCTGTTGTGTACAGTGTGGATCATAAAATCCATTTGCAGTGCCACGTCCTATGTATAGAATACTATTATGTATCGCAGTAGTAATATGATAGCGGACGGCGAGTAACGAAGTAACGTGTNTATGTATCGCAGTAGTAATATGATAGCGGACGGCGAGTAACGAAGTAACGTTTGAATGACAGGCGAACGATGACGCTTAAAGTTACAATGCGTACCGCCGCTATAAGCATTTTGATGTTCGCACGCTCTTGATCCCTTCCCCCTCTCGACTAGTCCCCCTCTCTAACAGTACTTTTTCCTATCATAATAAAGAGCATGATTCCTATCCTCTGACTCCTGTAGCATTTTCTGTTAAATATGATAATGCATGAAACAATTTTTTAATTCTTTCCTGTCGAAAGGGTTTTTACCGTGACTATGCCGGTTTTTCCCTTTCTCTTCTAAATATAGTTTAGCTTCAAGCACACTTAGAGAGGTTGTCATGGCCAAAAGCAGGCCATGGCAGCCCAATCCCTCTTTGCCGTGATACATGTCTCCTTGCATGAAATCCCTTCCTCGTAGGCGTATGGGGCTTAGCCCTGAGACGCACTTAACTCCCGTTCCTACCGCGGGCTCATATAATACTTAGTTTTAGAGTAGTTAGTTAAAAAAAAAACGCTCCTGACCTTAAGTAGATTGAATTTCTGCGTTTAATAGAAATCTGGTTTAACGACCTATTTGCTCACAGCGTGACTCGTGGTGAGGGGAACCTTCCAAATCGGGCGACTGAAACGATATAAGTACGACCGACCTCCAAGCGAGTAGTTTTTTTGAGTCGGGAGTTTGGATGTTTGTGTCACCGTAAGCGATAGACGAGGAGCCAGAAGAGCAACGAGTAGCGCCGGAAGTGACCAGCGGGAGGAAGATATGAGACTGCGAGCATCAGTGCAGCGAAGGGTGCGACTGGCAAGCTGAACTATTGGACTGAACATGTGTGAGTGATGAGCGTGAGTAAATTGTCTATAACCAAACAGAGACATTTAGTAGGACTTTAATTAGAGTTGAGATAGACTTCAGATATTGTTTTCGCTGAGAAATAAAAAGAGTAATAGTGGATATAAATATTTTAATGTGGTATATAATAGCGGTGTAAATCCATAAAAAATAAAATTTTGTTCTTTGAATTTTATTAATACCTCCATCGCTCATGGTTTCGGATACGTCCCTCTGGCATCTTCTTACAATACTGTCACCGAAATGGTTAAGATATTATAATCATAAACTTTTTTTATGTTTTCATATTTTAATGAACATAAAACTATAACATTTGATATTCTTTTTACTATACATATAGAATCAGTAACATATCATTATTGATTGAACTAAATAACTACAGTACTTCAAAAGAAAAAGTTACAAAAAAGTTTTCTTCATTAAAATTAAAATTCTTATTATGTTACCTGTGATTATGAAACTCATTAGAGAAAAGAAAGGATGTGGTTTAGCTAAAAATCAAGGACGATTAAATCAGTTTTATTTGGTGTTTTAGGGGCATTGGGTTTATTGGCTGGAGTTGCAAGTTCAGTAAATAATTCACTTGATCAAAAAAAGTTGAAAAAATAGAAGAACAGTAGAGATATAATTTATCTTTAAAAAACTAAACAGGAGGAAGTATTTTAAAGAAAAATGTAGACCTTAATCAGTTCAGTCATTTTGTCCACAGCTGTGGACACGTTGCAATTGAATGAAAGCTATGACTGGAACTGTAGACAACAGGGAACCAGTTCCAAGTCTTCCTTGTGACTAATCTCATTTGTGGACTTTTCTACACCTTTTTGATATGCATACGTAATTGCCAATATCATCAAACAAGCAGTACGTTGTTCATTGGCTGAAAAAATTCTGAACAGAAGTATAGATCATTCCAAAAAATTACGTGATCGCAACACTACAACTCGGAAATTAATATGCAACCGAACGGGTTAAGAAGTTAAATGAATGCCATTGTGTATTATTAAAATAGATACAATAGATTATGTTATGAAATTATACATGACATTTTTAGATGCATATGTATAATAGAATAAATAGAAATGCATTTAATAAAAATAAATGTTCTAGGAACAGAGGCTTTGTTTGTCGCAGGGAAGTTGTACTCCTTAAGTACAGTGAACATCTAAGAATGTTTTATTAGCAACACTTGAACTGTAAATAAACGTCGGTGTGAAAATCATTTAAAAAGGAATACAATTACAAATGTAAAATGAAACCACAGCTTTTCAAGCACATCTAGCCACAATATCTTCGACTTTTATCTTATTTGGTTTTAGTTTTTTATTGCTGTTCGATAACGTTACAGATCTCATTCCAAAATAGTGCACACACATTAGTGAGTGAGTGAAGATATGTGGGCGGCTCGAACAACGACGTCTTGAGAGCCGACCACACACATCAATGTGGCGCCATCGAGCGGGAATTAATTGCTCTTTATCTTTCTTTCTCAACTCGGCTCACGAAATCTGCGCACGTGTTTGATTCCAGAAAGAGAATGAGCGATGGCTAGTGTTACTTTAATTGACTTGCCGCAAGACAGAAGCCAGTTAGCAGTAGGTACTCTGCGTAGTAAGGGTTTCTTTGGGTTAATCCTTCACAGGTGTATAGCGTACAAAGTTGTTGCACCTACCTTTTTGAATCCATAACGTTTCCCCGTTGTTTGTTTTATCGGTAAACGGGATAAGTCACTGCGTTACCGGACTGATCAACCACAAGTTTCGAAGCGCGTGTCATGAGTATAATACATTCACGGTTACGTCACACTTTTCTGAAGCCCTGCTTAAGTTCTACTTCCAGAATATCCCTCCGCCTCATACTAACTAAGCCTAACTAAGTCTAGAAAATTACACCAAAAGAAAACGTACCCAATTCGTGCGCACTCAGTTGTAATAAGATTTTGCATTAGAGCTGTTTCTTACATACGCGTTTTCTCACAGTTTTAAATTAATATTTATTATAAATGAAATATTATAATTCATAAACACAATAAGGATATAAATTCAATTTAACGACAAATAAGACACTTTTATGTTAATATAGGTATAAACTGCTTGCGATACATGGAATACTAAGGAAATAATTAAACACGTTATACATTACTTGATATTTTAAAGGTTTGATTCAAAAAGTGCGAAGAAACCGTGAATATACTATAGCCATTCTTTGATTGTGAGATTTCCGACAAAAACAATGAGAATTTTGAAACGTCTAGCTGTCAGCAGATACACACCCTAACCAAACCTTACATTAAGCATAGTTACTTTTCCAAAAATGCGTAACATTCAATGGAGAGAAGGAAGGAGGAGTACGAGAAAGGCAATCTAATCTCATTTCTCAGGTGCGTGACGTTGGGTAATAACTGACCAAAGCTGCCTTCTGGATTTCACTGCCGTTTCGTGTCAGTTCATCATAAACAAATAATTTCAATTATCCTGATGGTACGCGTTGTACCACCCTCACTAGCTCCCAAACCATCCTATAATTACTGTATATTATATTTCTGCCCAGAGCAGAGGGTTAGCTTAACTGTAAGGGATCAGTGTTCTTCCCCAAAATATTTTCTTCAGTTTATTAAGAGTTGATTTGTTTTTCGTTGAGTCCAGCTTGTTGGTACTTAATGTTTTTTGACAACTTGAATGCTATCGACGTCATTTGAGTTGCCTGGATACAAAATTTATGTGAAGCTGGCCGTAATAATACGTGGACGTTATTTGAAGACACTGGTGACGTAACATTACGTCATCAAATAACGTCTACTAGAACATACACAAACATTTATTTTTGGTATATCATATCTGGAACCCTGTGGTCGGAAGGATTCTTCCCGAATGTGACCACGAAGGTCGCCTGACAGATGGAATTACATACTTCTGCAGCTCAGAAGTACATTGGGCTAATTAAGGAACACGAAGTCTATGAAAAGTGATTGCTTGCAGAAAAATTATTATGTCTGGAATGATTTCAGAAATAGGAGTTATATATATATATATATATATATATATATATATATCTTAAGGTCTCGTTGCCAGCGATGTCATTACAGACGGAGCAATTTGCTCAGAGAAACAGGAACGAGGAAGATATCGGCCATGACTTGCACTAAGGAACTATCTCATCATTCGCCTGGAGTATTTTCTGGATACCATGTAAACCCGAAAATAGGATGTATGGACCAGGAATCGAACCCATTTCTTTTCGAATGCAAGTCGAGTTGTTTACCACTGCGTCACGTAGCTCGGTGATTCGAGACAATATTTTACAGTTGGAATGAACTATTTTTTCAGCGCTCGAGAAAATTTGAGACTCTGCTTTCCAAACTGAGTGGAACTTACCAGGTGGAGTTTCACTGCGTTATATACGTACATGGAGGTTTTTAAAATTCGGGTAGTTTGACTCTGAATACACGTGAATCACGCGCGAGTGGCTAAAAGTTGCCAATGAAAAAGTCGATTCAGTCATGGCAAAGGAATGGCACGGCAATATTTTAGAATGTACGTTTTCAATACCCTGTTGCGAATAAATAACTTTTATGTACCGCACAACCGGATAATAAACATTGCAGGAGCGTTGTTAAATATTTGAAAATACTGCTCTGAAACAGTTTAGGCGGAATGTGTCAGGACAAGTGAGACGGACCTGTGTGTGGCGTGGTAGCAGCACGTTCAGTTCACAGTGGTCACAGGTCCCTGCTGCGTGCAAAGGACGCGCGCAGCGGTGGTCAAACGCGCCNAACCGGGTTCGATTCCCTGCTAGGTCGCTTCCGGATTTTTGCATGTGGAAATTGTGCCAGATGATGCCGCTGGTCAGCGTGTTTTCTCGAGGATATCCCATTCCCCCGACCCTTGCATTCCTTGCTGGTCCAAGACTTCGATGTTAATATCCGCCCGAATCTCCTTACTAACCTACATATTACCACAGCTACGCAACGACGGAAAATGTTAAAAAGTAAATACGTAAGACGCAAGGTCAAACCGACAAAATCGCAGCCCCGATGCCATGACAAAAGTTANCCATCAAACACTACGTTATCCCTCGCCTAATTGCCCGCGAAGATGACGCAGCGTGACATTGGCCACGGCTCCTCTCCTACACAGTGCTAGAACAACCAAGTATACAGAAGAACTTCACAGCAAGCACAACACCACAGCTCCGAATGAGGCCACAGTGGGGTAGTTGTCAAGAATACTCGCCTCCCACCCAAGCGAACCGGGTTCGATTCCCTGCTAGGTCGCTTCCGGATTTTTGCATGTGGAAATTGTGCCAGATGATGCCGCTGGTCGGCGTGTTTTCTCGAGGATCTCCCATTCCCCCGACCCCTGCATTCCTTGCTGGTCCATACTTACCGCACTTCACCTTCATCGGCTTTCAAGACTTCGATGTTAATATCCGCCCGAATCTCCCTACTAACCTACATATTACCACAGCTACGAAACGACGGGAAATGTTAAAAAGTAAATACGTAAGACGCAAGGTCAAACCGACAAAATCGCAGCCCCGATGCCATGACAAAAGTTATTTTTGTTTCTTCTTTACGTCATTTAAATTTTGTCAAAAGCAAAGAATCATTTGTTTATCGCGAGTTTTATGCCATAAATAAAAGTAGGCCTAATCTGATTTCAGCAGCACTTAAAAGTGTCAATTAGTTAATTTGGGGGTATTTACGGTTTTCCAAACTGATAATGCACTCAAAGAAATTGATAGAAATTGTAATACAACATTGTTTAAGCGTATCGTAAAAACACGAATGGAAAACTTATTTTCCATACAACCAGATTGGCTTTCCTAAATTTCTTTAGGGAAAAATATAAAGCGTAATGAAGCTCCAAAATTTGTTTAGTACGTTTAAATCCTGATGTATGGTAAATTATACACGTTACGTATAGGTTAAAAATTTACGTACATGTTACAAATTTATCAATGTAATTTATGAAGTTATCTAATATCATACACAGTATGCCCTACAAACAAATGCTACATACACAAGAGTTGAAAACGGTTTCGGTATAAACTCACAGACACGACAAATTTGAAGAACAAGTGATTTGGTGAATTTCATTACACTTTATACATACACACGTCAGCTACTTAATTTGTCATTGGCTTAGTACACACGCGAAAATATATCCCGTTACTTTATTCGGTATCTCAGATCCGTTTACCTGTAGGATTCACTGAACGGTTCATTGTATACTAAAGCAGATTGTACAGCCCATTGCCTGCTATCTTTATGAGAAGCAACATTTGCTTGTTGCATACGAATTCATTCGCATCTGTTGTCACGGTATTTTTAATAAGAGCCCTCCAGATATTCTCAGATAGTCCACGGTTAATTTGCAAACATTTCTCGAACATATGCAATTACACGGCAGTTGTGTAAGCCGTCTCAACAGATCTACGATACAAACATAGTTGAAAAACGAAGCGAGAGTGCTTTCAGGCAAATACATAAGTTAAACTTTGAACTATCATTACCTTCATCCGCCCATCTTCATTAATGAAACGAGGTGTTTTTTTTTTAGTCTGCAGGTTTTAGAGTTACCGAATGCCTCAGATTGTGGATTCAGATCTCTCTCGCATCTGGCGAATGGCGGAAGAGTGAGAAAGCAATTGAAATCTCTTCTTTAGCCAGGAATCAGTACAAACGACTGCTAACTCTGTGAAGTAGAGTTTCTGGGAGCAATCAGAGGGGTCCTTTATTGATTGGAGCAATTTCCACTGACTCAACTTGGGAGCGAGCGCTTACAACAAGCCCGTATTCAGAACTTGATTGCTGCGTCAGGGAGGAAAAGTATCTTCAGATCGGAACTCGGGAGGAAAGAGAGAGAGAGAGAGAGAGAGAGAGAGAGAGAGAGAGAGAGAGAGAGGAGTCTGAAAAAAGAAAAGCTATAATAAATGTTGCAGTTTTTTACAGTTTGAAAGCAAACGAAATTTATCCCTGCCGCGTAACATTATAAAATAAAATAAACAGTTTTTGTGAAATTTGGTTCGATTGAGAAATAAATATCTTAATAGTTATTCATATTGTTCTGTTTAAACATAACGACAATTATTTGGATATTTATTGAAATTTTAATGCTCGGTTAACGCATTTGGATTCAGTATACACATATGATTGTCATATTTGGCAGGACCGTCCACAACGTTACTCAGTACTCCATGATTTTTCGCCTGGGGAAATGTTCGGAAATCGTGCTCAAACTGTAGCTTATGACACTGGCTGGTATGAATATCACCGAACATGAAGCCTACAGCTCATTGGCTGTGATAAACTAAATAAGTAGCGTGTGAGCTCAGTCACAAGTGTACAGAGGCTGAATGGCGTGACAGTTGAGCGTAGTTATTCTCTGGTTGACTGAAATAAGCTCTGGAACGGATCTTGTGTTTGACTGGATACCACATGCTGCGAAAAATTCCTCATTGGCTGGACAGCCCGTTGGCAAGAAACGTACCAACCAGTGACTGGCGAACGGTGTGATGCTAGCCAGTGACGCCATTTTGTTGGCTCGTGCCGCTGGAGTTCGCTGCGCTGTACGTGCAGCTGTTTGACGCATGCGTTTGTGTTATTCTGTGGTAATAGCGCGATGCCTTTGGACTGTGACGTCTACGGCTGTCTGACCCTACTGATTTCTGTTTGTTACTGACCCACAATTGAAAATAGTGTTCCCTAGCACTTACTGTTTAATCGTAGTAGTGCAACATGAAAATAAATACTAAAAGTGGCGCTGTCCTTTTCGTTCGTGGCACTCATCTCACACTCCGGCTATTGCACATGTCTATTATTTAGAAGTGTTGTGCTTCGGTCGACTCTTTATTCATTCGAAAAGTCAATAAATATGCAGTAGTTTTAGATGTTCTGTATTTGCTCGTTTTAACGAACCAACTCAACACGACGGACTATGTTTGTTTCTGAAATCTTAAATTAAAAGTTCCTAATTATCTACGGCTACGGTTTGCAAAAACCGCTCGCTTCCCAGTGACGTAGGGCCTACTGCAACATTGGCCGTGATAACAGTAACCATCAAGCTCCTCGGAGAGGCCTGGTCCACTGTATTACGTGCATATTGCGTAAGTGTCTTCTTGGCTGCCGACGTAAAACCTCTGACCCTCCTCTCGGAAAGGAAAGAGAGCCTCTCTTTCTCCAGGGTGAGGCGATGCTCCCCTCCATATCTCACTTACTTGTCCTGTGATCCGGAAATGATGCGTGGGCCGGTTAATACTCAATATGCACTTAGTGGCGTACATATGCATTTAGAATAAAAACATATAATTGTAGATAGATAACAGGAGGTCTGGTGCAGGGACTTGAGGCTTCTGACGATCGGACGGAGACGGTATCTGGAAGAGGATCGGCAGTGGAATCTGGTACGGGACCAGAGGTGATCTTGACCCTTGACCTTAACCTAAAATATTCCATTTCCCCAGAAAAACTCAAAATATCTAGAATTACGTCCAAAATTATTTCCCGAATTTCCCTCTAAATCTGCAAACTTGAGCTCGAAATTTGATCTTGATCTTCTTAACCTTTACCTTTGTGGGGATCTGGTGCACAGGCTGCAGGCTTCGGAACCTCGCAGCCATCCACCATATTGTATTGCATCACAGTCACTATCTTGTATCTAGAATTTTTTAGTTCATGCTCTGTCATTCTATGCCACCCCCTTGTTTCAAGAATGTTCCAGCTCATGCTCTATCATTTCACCTCCAAATCTTGTTTGTNATCATTTCACCTCCACATCTTGTTTCTAGATATGGCACACTTAAAATTTCTAGAATTCCCCTCAAAATTTACCGAATTTCTCTCCAAATTGCAAAATTTTTTGCAATCAAATTCCTTACCCAAACTTTTTCGGTAACTCAGTCTAAAAATAGCATGACCTTGTTTCCAGAATATTCCAGTTCATACTTCGTAATTTTACCTTGATACTTCATGCTGTCATTTCATGCCACCATCTTGTTTTTTCGAGTTTTCCAGTTCCTGCTATGTCACTCCAAGTCAACATCGGCCATCTCGTTTCAATAATATTCCCGTTTACGCTCTGTCATTCCATGTAAACACCAAACCTCTTGTTTTAGGAATTTTCTAGTTCATCGCTCTCTCATGCTACTTCATGCTGTCACTCCACCTTGATACATGCATATTCTACGATCTATGCGAAGTAAGCNCATCGCTCTCTCATGCTACTTCATGCTGTCACTCCACCTTGATACATGCATATTCTACGATCTATGCGAAGTAAGTCTATGCTAAACACACTCCTGCTAATTACACCAAGTACAGTATGTCTATATCCGACACCCACAAACTTATAGGCACANCTATGCTAAACACACTCCTGCTAATTACACCAAGTACAGTATGTCTATATCCGACACCCACAAACTTATAGGCACAGATGCAATACTTTCTGAATTTTTTACTCGTCAAATAAATATCATAGGCATCGTCTCTAACATCAACCAGGGTGGTTCGGCCAATCATGCCTTAAGTCATCTTGTAAGATTAATTAGCCATCACTTCCAAACTGTGTAAGATATATACAAAAATTTATAACATAGGCATCGCCACTGATGTTGATGAGAGTGGTGGGGGCAATTATGGCTTAAGCCTTCTTACAAGCATAGTTAACCATAATTTCCCATACGTTTAAATTATACACACCAATTTTATACCATAGGCATCACACCTGACGACGAACAGAGTAGTAGTGTAGAGTATATTTTATGCCCTCTTATCAGCATAGTTTACCACCATTTCCCATCCACTGAAGCTATAGTCACCAAATTCATAGCATAGGCATCACTCCCGACAACTAAAATGTCCGCAGGTTCAAGTATGTCTTATAAGCGTAGTTGGCTGTCATTTCCGAACTGTTTGAGGTATACTTGCCGAATTCGTAACAAAGGCATCACTCAAGATGAAGAATAGAGTGGTTGAGTAAGTATGCCTTAAGCCCTCGAATAAGCATAGTTGTCAACCATTTCCGAACTGTTTAAGATATAGTCACCAAATTCGTATAACAGGCAACTCTCCCATAAACGATCATGGCGGCAGGGCAATNCGAACTGTTTAAGATATAGTCACCAAATTCGTATAACAGGCAACTCTCCCATAAACGATCATGGCGGCAGGGCAATAATACCATAATATTTCTTATAAGCATAGTTGACCACTATTTCTCCATTGAGCCACCAGGACATGGGTGACAGTACAGGTATAAATGATGTATATGTAAAAATATCCACTGTATCAGGATGGGTGTGAATATGGTATACATAAAAATATAAGTGTGGAGATGATTTTTTCAACAATGTTATAGTGATGAGGGTATGTCTATTCGAGATTAAATATTATGTGCGATATAATTAAAAGTGTTTTGGCAATATGCGACTGATAACTGTATATGGACAGTAAATAAGTTCTTAAATGTTACAGGTATAAGTTTGAGAGGTACATGTTAGCTATGGCCATTTTGATAACTTATACAACAGTCACGTCGACAAGGCACTGAAAATTAATAATTCTATTAATTAGAGGTTAATTATTAAACTTTCAGATAAAATTGTATCGAGGACCTGTTTTTTGGATTCGTATTTTCAAAAATAATTTAATTATGATGTAACATACATAATTTATACAAAAAAATAATTTTATAAATAAAAGTTTTGTATTGAATGTCATATATTTTATTTCACTTATAAAACGTACAGAAAATATTTTGCCGATCAATGTTCTATATGGATTCATATTTCCAATACGGATTTGTATTATATGATTCCGAAACCATAGATTATGAAAAGCATGATTTTAAAAATAAAAGTCAAGTATTAAAATAAATATTTTTTATCTAACTTTTAAGTTACTATATCGAGGAGCATGTAAACGGATTGGTTTTTTCAAAGGGAATTCGAAAATTNTTTTTATCTAACTTTTAAGTTACTATATCGAGGAGCATGTAAACGGATTGGTTTTTTCAAAGGGAATTCGAAAATTACTTCCGAACACGTTATTATGAGGCAATGACCAGCACCATATTGAATTTTATAACCATAGAACTGTGTACATAAATATACTAAGTGTTATATATTTTCGAGATCGTGTTTTCGAGTCGAATGCAAATGTAAAGTCATAAAATTTAAATATTCGCATGTTTTCGATACCACATCGACTTTAGCAGGAATATGAATTGATTTTAGGTTTGTTAAAGTGATTATGCAACGAGCTCGATCCACAAATGCCAAACAGTGGTTGCCTCACCTCAGAACACCTGTAGACACCCAACACATTATATTGTTTCTATAAGTTTTAAAACTGAAAATTTAAATATATACGTGATTTGGTTATACATATATTGGTACCCAACCTCGTATTCGAACAAATTGATTATATTGAATTGATCTAGGTTATGGGTGAAACCCATAATATGAATTTTGTGATTTTGTGACTAAAATTTAAAACACTCATTTTCATTGCCTTGTCAACATTAATGTGTATAAGTTAACCTAACGGCCATATATAACATGAACTTATGGAACTCATGTCTATAACATTAAGAAACAAACTGATTTCCCATAGTCGTTAGTCGCATATTGTCATAACACTGTTAATTATCTCGCACATAATATTATTTATCGAATAGGCATTCTCTCCCCGTGACTGTAACATTCGTAGAAGAAATTCATCTCCACTCTTATATTTTTATACATACCATATTTAAACCCATCCTGATACAGTTGTTATTTTGATATGTACATCATTTAGACCTGTACTTGTACCCATGCCCTAGTGGCTCAGTCGGTTAATAGTGGCCAACTATGTTTATTCGAGGGCTTAGGGAATACTTACTATACCTCAGTGGCAATGCCGATGTTATAAATTTGGTGGATATATCTTACACAGTTCGAAAATTATGGCTGATTATGCTTATAAGATGGCTTAAGTCATAATTGGCTGAACCACTCTCGTTGATGTTAGAGACGATGGCTATGATGTTTATTTGGCTACTGAATAATTCAGAAATTATTGCATCTTTGCCTATAAGTTTGTGAGTGTCGGATATAGACATACTGTACTTGGTGTAATTAGCAGGAGTGTGTTTAGCATAGGCTTACTTCGCATAGATCGTAGAATATGCATGTATCAAGGTGGAGTGACAGCATGAAATAGCATGAGATGGCGATGAACTAGAAAATTTCTAAAATAAGATATTTGGTGTTTACGAGGAATGACAGAGTATGAGCTGGAACATTCTTGAAACAAGATGGCAGCTGTTGACTTAGAATTACATAGCATGAACTNGGAATGACAGAGTATGAGCTGGAACATTCTTGAAACAAGATGGCAGCTGTTGACTTAGAATTACATAGCATGAACTGGAAAATTCTAAAAACAATATGGCAGCATGAAATGACATAACGTGAAGTACGAAGGTACAATGACAGAGCATGAACTGGAACATTCACGAAACATGGTGGTAGCATGGAATTACAGAACATGAACTATAAAATTCTAGAATCAAGATGGTGATTCTCATACAATCCAATATTATGGATGGATCCGAGGCTTGGAAGCCTGCAGCCTCTGCACCAGATTCCCACAAATGTTAAGGTCGAGATCAAGGTCAAAGGTCATTGTTATGTTTGCAGATTTACTGGGAAATGTAGGAAATTTTTGGGGAAATTCTAGAAATTGTTAGTGTTTTCTAGGTAAACGGGACATTTGAGTTCACGGTCAAAGTCAAAGGGCAAGGTCACCTGTTGTGCTTTGCCATATACCACTGCCGGTCCTCTGCAAAATGGCATGTCTATCCGATCGTCTGAATCCCCAAGCCCCTGCACCAGATCCCCAATATCTATCTACTGATCACATATTCTACTTAACCATGCGAATTTTACATATGCAGTGTATTTCCGGTTATTTATTAGGATAACTATATTTAAAATTCCTCCCTCCGTAGCATATGACAGGGAGATAAATGAGAAAAGGGACAGAGGGGTGAAGCCTCACCTCGCTGTCTTGGCACCACGCGTACGGCCGGTAGTGGCTGGCCACTCCTTTCAGAATTACCAGTTGTTCGTTATATTTAATAATCTCATAATTAAAACCATTACTTAACTGTGAAAAATAATTCCAGATTCTAACAGGTGACGAAATGAGGGTGAAGATATTCTAAACAACAGGCACGTAAATTGAACGTTATAAATTTATTTGGCTGCCATAAATCAAACTTATAGCTACACGGAATGCCTGAGGGGCGTATCCGAAATCGTAAGGGATGGAGGTCTTATTAAAAAAAATGTAGTTGAATAATACAATTTATTCTCAATACTACAAACATTCAAACATCTGTTATTTACCAATATAGGTGTCCTATTACTCTTTTTATTTTTATTGAGTACAATATTGAATTACTCTCTCTATTTTAATTAAAGTCTTTACAACAGTCTTCACTCTTTCTAATGTTTCTTGAACTGTTCCAATTATTTCCACATGTTTATTTAAAACTGTCTATTTCCAAACTCCCTAAAGTCTTTTCATTCCCGCATCCAGTCCACAGTTCTGCAGATTAGTCTCACTCTTCACTGCACACAAGCTCGCCGATGCACTCTCACAGATCGCTGCAGTCGTCCCGCGCTGCTCCGGAATCGCCCAACTGTCGCTTAAGGTCGCACGAGATGCCAAACTCTTGGCTCTTAATCGCCCCCTACCCCTTTTTCCTAGAGGCCAGCATGTGGTATTTATACTTGAGGTTCGTGCCATCTAGAATGTTCTCGGGAATCCATGTTGTTCTGGGAAAAGTAATGGTGATAACGACATTCCTGCATGGTAAATAGCGAAATATGAGTTTCTCAGGATCAGCGAGGCACGAGCTGCGGTAAATCTATCAGCATGTGCGGCAGTATCCCTTATGATAGGCCGCTCACTTTGTATAACATTACAAACTTGGCATTCAGCCCTTGGCGCCTCCCACGTGAAGAAAACATAGAGCAGCGACATGCAACACTGCCCCCTACTCAAGTCTGATTNTCAGCCCTTGGCGCCTCCCACGTGAAGAAAACATAGAGCAGCGACATGCAACACTGCCCCCTACTCAAGTCTGATCGTCCCGAACAGACACTGCAACATCCGGACCTTCGTAGAGTGCCAAACAGTCGATGTGGACAACATTCGTCATCGCCCGACAGCCCTGACGACANTCAGCCCTTGGCGCCTCCCACGTGAAGAAAACATAGAGCAGCGACATGCAACACTGCCCCCTACTCAAGTCTGATTGTCCTGAACAGACACTCCAACATCCGGACCTTCGTAGAGTGCCAAACAGTCGATGTGGACAACATTCGTCATCGCCCGACAGCCCTGACGACANCAACATCCGGACCTTCGTAGAGTGCCAAACAGTCGATGTGGACAACATTCGTCATCGCCCGACAGCCCTGACGACACATCCAAAATACCACATCAATGATCTTCTTCAGAATCCTGTAGGGGCATTCCCAACATTTCTGTAGTTTGAGCAGTACCCTTTTCGCCTCTCGTGTTTGTCTAGCCACACTAGTTGCCCTTCTTGAAATACCTCGCCCGACATTCTCGTATCATACAGCATCTTCATCCCGTCACTATTTATTGTGAGGTGCTGTCGAGCAAAATAATGAATGCCAAAAAGTCTGTTACGCAATTCGCTGGCACAATCAGGGGCTGCAACTTGCTCTTCTGTCAGTCGGCCAAACAGCAGATCACAGAGGAGGCATAGCTCTCTTTCAAACAGTATCCTTGATGCTGTTTTCCTTGTGGACTCGTGAACTGCTCAGTAGTAAGAAAGAGGAAATAATGACACCTTTGAATCCCAGTCTATTGTTTATCTGCCACAAAAATCGACACGTACTGCTCAAGAGTGCCGTTTACCCTCTCGACCATTCCACCCTACTGAGGGTGTAAGTGAGTAGTCCTAGTCTTTTTCTTCCATAGAATTTTCATCACCTCCTGGAATACTGTAGCTTTAAAGCTTCTCCCTGATTATAATGGAGTTCTAGTGGCACCCCAAACCTCGAAAAGACATGCTATATTAGTGCCTCAGCCACAGTACATGCTTCCTGATTCGGGAGGGAAATGACCTCAGGCCACTGAGTATAATAATCTTGGGCCACCAGTAGATTCTAATTATCTATCTCTGCGACAGGCAGAGGACCCAGGATGTCTACAGCCATCCTTTTGAATGGGGCTCCAACATTGTATTTCTGGAGGTGACCTGTCCCTTGATTCTAAGGCTATTCCTTGTGGTGCAGGTGTTGCACATTCGGCACCAGTTCTCAAAAACCTCCCGGCAGTGAAGCCAGGAGAATCTCATTCTAACTCTGTAGTGGTTCTGATGAACACCAAGGCTCCTACTGGCTGCTGCATTATGCAATTATTTCAACACTTCTGGAACCCTTAATTCTGGAAAGACCAACTGTAAACATGTGTGTTTTCCATAATTGCATTCCCAGTTTCTATAAAGTACACAATTTTTTATTACGAGGGAATTACATTGTGCCCAGTATGCTATGACTACTGTGCTCAGGATAGAAATATCTTCACATTTTTGCCTACAGCCAGCTTCTATCCACTTTAATAATGGCTGCAATGTGGGATCATTCAGCTGATCTTTCCTAATAATCTCAGAACTCCAGGTAGGTGACCCATCACAAGGAAAATAAGCTTGCATTCTTGTTCTCCATGCCTTCAGAAATTCACCACTCTTTTCTTCCTGGCATTTGCAATGTTGACAAAATTGCTCACATGGCCTCCTAGACAGAGCTTCTGTATTGCTGTGAAGGTGTCCAGATCTGTGATGTATTTTAAAGCCATATTCTTGAAGATGCTGTATCCACCAGGCTATTTGACCTTCGGGGTTCTTGAAATTTAGTAGCCAGTGTAATGAAGCATGGTAGGTTCTCAGAACAAAATGTCTGCAATAAAGGAAGGGGTGGAAGTGTGAAATTGCCATCACCATGTCCAGAAGCTCCTTGCTTGGAACACAGTAATTTCTCTCAGGCTTATGCAATAACTTACTGAAGTATTCTAGTGTTTTTCCTTCCCATCTTTAACCTGAGATAACACATCTCCAATGTCTACATCACTACCATCAGTTTTNTATTCTAGTGTTTTTCCTTCCCATCTTTAACCTGAGATAACACATCTCCAATGTCTACATCACTACCATCAGTTTCCAAAATGAACATGCCCTCACTTTTAGGGAAACCCAGGACTGGTGGAGATACTAGAATTTCCTTTAGCTTACGAAAAGCATTTTCACACTCAGTGGTCGAATCAAATTTCCTTTGGCCTCAGTCCGTTCATGCAGTGGCTTGGGAATCGTGGCGAACACAGGTCCAAATCAATGGTAGTAGGTACATAGTCCCAAAAAACTCCGCACTTCAGTTTTGTCATTTGGTGTCGGTCAATTTATTATTGCTTTGGTCTTCTCGGTGTCTGTTTATATTACAAGTGCCAACACTACATGACAAAAAAAAATAATTTTCTTTAGGAACATGTGGCATTCATAGGAACAAGTTTCAAGTTGACTGCGCCCACTTTATGCTTTTGAAATATCCTTCCTGCCACAACAATAACATCTAGAAAAAATATCTAAATGCAGAATTTTTCCATCAAGTATTCGAAAGTGATAGTGCTTAATAGGTTAAACTTTGAACTGCCAGGTTCCTTTCCCTTGGACACAAAATGCAATCATCACTTGGTCCTCTGGGGACACCTCGCACTGCCAGTACCCATGCTTCATGTCCAAAGAAGAAAACCAATGTGAACATGCTAGGCTGTTTATTGTGTAATCTATCCATGGAAGTGGATAAGAATATTTCTTGGTCACATTATTAAGCTTGTGACAATCTATGGAAAACCTCAGATATCCATCTTTCTTCTCAACAAGAACTATGGGGGATGACTATGGACTAACTGATGGTTCTATCACATCTAGATCCTTCAACTTCTTCAGTATTTCCTCAACTGTCTCATGCGAAGCTAGTGGCAGTCGTTTTGGTGGCTGTTTTATGGGCCTGGAATTTCCTGTATCTATGTGCTGGCAGGTCTCGTTACTCTGTCCAAGGTCATTTGGTCTACACAAGAAGGCATTCCTATATCTTTGCTATAATTCAAAGACAGCCTTCTCCTGTCACCAGTTAGGATTTTCTTTTGTTTTTACTAACAGTTCCTCCAATACGTCTGGTAAAAGACATCACATTAGTTTTACTGTTGAATCTTTTGGAAACACCTGTGACCTGCTTGCAAGCACCTATCATGGCCCCCTCCTCAAGACGAATGGAACTATTGGACAAATTTATCATTCTATCTGGAAACATTCAGAATTAGAATATACCAAAATCCTTGCTACAACGACTTTACCTGGAAGGACGCTAAACATCTTTGCTGGTTCAATTAGACCCAAATGTCTGACGGACTTCCCTTGACACCTGCCTTTAATGATAATTTCACTAGATGCGGTCTGCTCAGTGTGTTGGCCACATACTACTGGGCAACTAACTGGGGAGGACAAATCATGCTGTGTCAACAACACCAACTCTGTACTTACTACCCATAGCAAATCAAGCAGTGTATGGATACAGTCCCCCAGTTTACCTATTACATCAAGTCCCAAAGTACATTCGTCCTTTATTTCTGCTATGTAAACATCTTGTTGTAAGCTAAGGTCATCAAGCTTCAAAATCACTTTCCTCTTACCTTTAACTGGCGTGGTCTCACCTGTCACTTTCGTAAAATAGCATCATTTCATTTTATCGTCAGGCGATCGCTGGGGAGAAGGCACGAAGATATCTGTTCATATTATTGTTATGGTCACCCCCTTGTCAACGACCATCTAGCAAGTAACATCATTCAGACTCCCCTCCATAAGTATTGCATCCCAATCCTGTTTCACCGACCCTACATGTTAGAACATTGAGGCCTTCCCTCCATAATAGGTAAGTATTTAGAAGTCAAATTGTGAGGTGGTTTCTTTTATGTGGGCATGACAAATAGTTTATAGGCTGCGCAGATCTCAGGAAATGTCCTTTTGTCTTATTGGCTTATGCGTACTGCGAAAAGTCCCCAATTGGTTGACATGCCGGCTGGAAAGTAAATTACCAGGATTTGATTGGCAAACGGCGTTCCGACACGTTGCAGGCCAGTGACGCCATTTTGATGGCATGTGCGTGTGGCAGTAAGTGAGTCAACAGACAGTGAAGAGATTTGGGTGGCTGTTAACATCGAGGTAATGAGGGCCAATGAGGGTGAAGCGAGGCGAGTATGGAGCAGCGCTGGAATGCCCGAGCGGGGGAAAACGGGAGATCCCAGAGAAAACCCGCCGACCAGCGGCGTCGTCTGGCACGTCTCCCAATACGAAAATCCAGGGGCGACTCCACCGGGAACCGAACCAGGTTCACCTTGGTGGGATTCGAGTTGGTTACGTGCGTCTGTGGTTCGCGAAATTAGCGGCAGTTTGATCCCCTGCACACTTACGGCAATGTGTACGCCTACCGTCACAACAGGAGTTTCGCTTCGGCGAATGCGGCAGATGTGGGACGGCGCGAGTCTGAGGAAGGCGCAAGCGGACAGCTGCGCCGGNTTTATTACGAGGGAATTACATTGTGCCCAGTATGCTATGACTACTGTGCTCAGGATAGAAATATCTTCACATTTTTGCCTACAGCCAGCTTCTATCCACTTTAATAATGGCTGCAATGTGGGATCATTCAGCTGATCTTTGCTAATAATCTCAGAACTCCAGGTAGGTGACCCATCACAAGGAAAATAAGCTTGCATTCTTGTTCTCCATGCCTTCAGAAATTCACCACTCTTTTCTTCCTGGCATTTGCAATGTTGACAAAATTGCTCACATGGCCTCCTAGACAGAGCTTCTGTATTGCTGTGAAGGTGTCCAGATCTGTGATGTATTTTAAAGCCATATTCTTGAAGATGCTGTATCCACCAGGCTATTTGACCTTCGGGGTTCTTGAAATTTAGTAGCCAGTGTAATGAAGCATGGTAGGTTCTCAGAACAAAATGTCTGCAATAAAGGAAGGGGTGGAAGTGTGAAATTGCCATCACCATGTCCAGAAGCTCCTTGCTTGGAACACAGTAATTTCTCTCAGGCTTATGCAATAACTTACTGAAGTATTCTAGTGTTTTTCCTTCCCATCTTTAACCTGAGATAACACATCTCCAATGTCTACATCACTACCATCAGTTTTCAAAATGAACATGCCCTCACTTTTAGGGAAACCCAGGACTCATGGAGATACTAGAATTTCCTTTAGCTTACGAAAAGCATTTTCCCACTCAGTGGTCCAATCAAATTTTCTTTTGGCCTCAGTCAGTTCATGCAGTGGCTTGGGAATCGTGGCGAACACAGGTCCAAATCAATGGTAGTAGGTACATAGTCCCAAAAAACTCCGCACTTCAGTTTTGTCATTTGGTGTCGGCCAATTTATTATTGCTTTGGTCTTCTCGGTGTCTGTTTATATTACAAGTGCCAACACTACATGGCAAAAAAAATAATTTTTCTTTAGTAACATTAGGCATTCTTAGGAACAAGTTTCAAGTTGACTGCGCCCACTTTATGGAATAGAGACTAAATGCATGATAGGTGCTCTTGAAATATCCTTCCTGCCACAACAATAACATCTAGAAAAAATATCTAAATGCAGAATTTTTCCATTAAGTATTCGAAAGTGATAGTGCTTAATAGGTTTAACTTTGAATTGCCAGGTTCCTTTCCCTTGGACACAAAATGCAGTCATCACTTGGTCCTCTGGAGACACCTCGCACTGCCCGTACCCATTCTTCATGTCCAAAGAAGAAAACCAATGTGAACATGCTAGGCTGTTTATTGTGTAATCTATCCATGGAAGTGGATAAGAATATTTCTTGGTCACATTATTAAGCTGGTGACAATCTATGGAAAACCTCAGATATCCATCTTTCTTCTTAACAAGAACTATGGGGGATTACTATGGACTAACTGATGGTTCTATCACATCTAGAACCTTCAACTTCTTCAGTATTTTCAGTATTTCCTCAACTGTCTCATGCGAAGCTAGTGGCAGTCGTTTTGGTGGCTGTTTTTTGGACCTGGAATTTCCTGTATCTATGTGCTGGCAGGTCTCGTTACTCTGTTCAAGGTCATTTGGTCCACACAAGAAGGCATTCCTATATCTTTGCTATAATTCAAAGACAGCCTTCTCCTGTCACCAGTTAAGATTTTCTTTTGTTTTTACTAACAGTTCCTGCAATACGTCTGGTAAAAGACATCACATTTGTTTTACTGTTAAATCTTTTGGATCTTTTGGAAACACTTGTGACCTGCTTGCAAGCACCTATCGTGGCCCCCTTCTCAAGACGAATGGAACTATTGGACAAATTTATCATTCTAACTGGAAACAATCAGAATTAGAAGATACCAAAATCCTTGCTACAACGACTTTACCTGGAAGGACACTAAACATCTTTGCTGGTTCAATTAGACCCAAACGTCTGACGGACTTCCATTGACACCTGCCTCTAATAATAATTTCACTAGATGCGGTCTGCTCAGTGTGTTGGCCACATACTACTGGGCAACTAACTGGGGAGGACAAATTATGCTGTGTCAACAACAACAACTCTGTACTTACTACCCATAGCAAATCAAGCAGTGTATCATCCCAGTTTACCTATTACATCAAGTCCCAAAGTACATTCGTCCTTTATTTCTGCTATGTAAACATCTTGCTATAAGCTAAGGTCATCAAGCTTCAAAATCACTTTCCTCTTACCTTTAACTGGCGTGGTCTCACCTGTCACTTTTGTAAAATAGCATAATTTCATTTTATCGTCAGGCGATCGCTGGGGAGAAAGCCCGAGGATATCTGTTCATATTATTGTTATGGTCACCCCCTTGTCAACGACCATCTAGCAAGTAACATCATTCAGACTCCCCTCCATAAGTATTGCATCCCAATCCTGTTTCACCGACCCTACATGTTAGAACATTGAGGCCTTCTCTCCATAATAGGTAAGTATTTAGAAGTTAAATTGTGAGGTGGTTCTTTTTATGTGGGCATGACAAATAGTTTATAGGCTGCGCAGATCTTAGGAAATGTCCTTTTGTCTTATTGGCTTCTGCGTACTGCGAAAAGTCCCCAATTGGCTGACATGCCGGCTGGAAAGTAAATTACCAGGATTTGATTGGCAAACGGCGTTCCGACACGTTGCAGGCCAGTGACGCCATTTTGATGGCATGTGCGTGTGGCAGTAAGTGAGTCAACAGACAGTGAAGAGATTTGGG
>NQII01004492.1:75329-156899 GCA_002778355.1 Clitarchus hookeri
GCAGCGCTGGAATGCCCGAGTGGGGGAAAACGGGAGATCCCAGAGAAAACCCGCCGACCAGCGGCGTCGTCTGGCACGTCTCCCAATACGAAAATCCAGGGGCGACTCCACCGGGAACCGAACCAGGTTCACCTTGGTGGGATTCGAGTTGGTTACGTGCGTCTGTGGTTCGCGAAATTAGCGGCAGTTTGATCCCCTGCACACTTACGGCAATGTGTACGCCTACCGTCACAACAGGAGTTTCGCTTCGGCGAATGCGGCAGATGTGGGACGGCGCGAGTCTGAGGAAGGCGCAAGCGGACAGCTGCGCCGGCTCGGGCCGCCGTAAACAAGCTGTGAAAGCTCGCCTCTGCTTGTTTACCGCCCGCGTCCGCAGTCTCTTGTTTATTTGAGCTGCGAACTGAGCGCGGATAACCCTCCCGCTCTCTGCGGAAATCACGGCCACCTGCTTGCCTGTAGCCGTGACGAACACACATACATCCCTCCCAAATCCACATTTAGCACCACCGCTGATTATTATTATTGTTTAACTTCTAGGTTTTTTTTATCTATACATAGGGCCAACTGATTTTTGCGAAAACGTTTCCGCACAAGGTGGGCTTCAGTAAGCTGCAGTAAGCTGCAGCTTACTTGTGTCATTGGCCTCGGGTCTTTCTGGGAAGACTGGCTGGACCAATCAGAATCACAGTACTCCTCCTATACAGAACGTCCGTAGTTCACAGGCAGACAGCCGAGACAAAAAAGTTCATTTTAGTCAACCATATAGTAGATTTAAGCTTAAGTGTTTTGGAGTAAAAAGTTGTGGAATATTTTCGTGGAAAACAGAAGCCCCTATAAATACACACTGACTTTCACCATAGTCCCGGTTAAGTTAGCAGCGAAATGAAAAAAGAACCTCCCCAATCAGGTGTCGTACGTAGCGTTTAATTTTGTGAACAAGGAATTTATTTTATTTGTTTACTTTTTATAAACTTCCACACTAAGCAGGGTTTTTGAAAGTGCCCTATGAACGACGAACAACCTACACTATTTATTTACGAGAAAGGCCACCTGTGTTTCGCGAAAAAATACTTCAAATCACGGTTTAACTCAGACGCATCTTAAACGTATGCCAGCCAATCACGGACGTTCAGTGTCGGTGTAACTTCATTCTGATTGGCCCAGTCTAGTAGAAAATATATTTTCACGCAGACACGCAGCCAATAGCCCAAGGAAATTTAAAAGTGTGCACGTAGAAGTTAAAGTCTAGCATGGGAATGAATCTTTTCGCGAAAATAAAACCGGTGGCCCTATTTGTGAGCTAATGTTAATGTTCTCAACCAGGAATGGTTTCTCCCACACTTTAAAGTAGACGCTATTTTAAAGCTATAGTTACACTCAGGGAGTCAGTCATGGCGAGGGTTGCCAACTCTCGAAGGAACCAATCCGGGAGATTTGAACAGATCGAAGAGGGGAGAGGGTTGAGATTAAATTAAATTTGCTAATATTTGTTAATTTTTATTTTTAAATTTATATTTACATTGCTTTCGAGAAGCATCTAATATTTTTCGGTTTTTTAGGACATAATCATAAAAGATTTACAAGAAAAATTAAATTTTGTAATATTTCTAACTCAGCTTTTATTAAAGATATGTTCATTTTGTTTCTTTCCTTGCTCCACACTTGCTCCATCGTACTGAATACGCGTTCACAAGAAGTATTAGGGACAGGATTGTAAAGAACAAACGTAACAATCTTCTTCAATTCTGGACAGGAATTTCTTTCATTTGATTTCGCAAAGAAGTCAACCCAGCGTAAATCAACTTGATTCTCTTCAATGAGATGTGGTTGCATTTCACGGAGAATTCCAACTTCATCGTATAGTTTGTCAGTATCTAAATCAATTTTTAAAAGTTCTTGCAGTCTGATAATTCCTTCCCATGTAATCGGTTCTTTCCATGATAAAATTTGTACGAGGTGGGAGGCCGCGCGCGATACGACACCTCAAACGTCGATATCGGTTCGATTTATATATTTTGTTAATGACAATATTATTTTAGAAAATCCGGAGAAATTATTGCATTCCGGGAGCTCGGGAGGTTGAACATTATTCCCGGAGTCTCTCGGGCATTCCGGGAGGGTTGCGAACCCTAGTCATGGNCCGGGAGCTCGGGAGGTTGAACATTATTCCCGGAGTCTCTCGGGCATTCCGGGAGGGTTGCGAACCCTAGTCATGGCTCAAAACGATTACCATGGTTGCCCAGTCACTCTCTGCCACGATGCACGCCTCCTTTGCGTGACTTACCTTCCTTTTAGGCGTAAGGCGCTCAGCACTGAGAAGCACGTGGCCCCCGTCCCTATCTCGGACGTACACTTAACACTTAGCAATGGGGTAGGTTAGGAAAAAGAAAAGGTCAATAGATATCCACATTTTGGAGATCATTTTATGTAAATCTGTTCAACTAGCAAGTTACGAAACGGAGTGCAATAACGTGAAAATTGTCGTGAATCAACATAACCGGCATTGACACCGTACAAACCCCCCCCCCAACCACCCCGACAGGAATGAAGTGAAAAACTTGTACATGCATTACTAAAATGCTACAGGAAACAGAAGGTGTGGAATCCATGCTCTTTAATATGATGTGGAAGAAGTAGAAGAGAGGGGGATGGGCTTGTGGGCGCAGGCTCCCTTGAGATTGTACTGCTGTCGACATTCCTGCGCTGGCGAACCAACACAGCAATATTGACAGCAGTTACTTGAATGCAGGGCCCCCTGCTTCTCGTCGAGTGCGTCGGAAAACTGGGCACCTCACTCATGGCACGCACTCCATCTGCGTTCTTCCGCGCTAGGGAGCTACCCCCTACCCACCGTCCAAAATAGTCCGTCGGTCGTGGATGAGCACTAAAAAGTGCTCGGTGGGACTTTNGGAGCTACCCCCTACCCACCGTCCAAAATAGTCCGTCGGTCGTGGATGAGCACTAAAAAGTGCTCGGTGGGACTTTCGGGATATGCCACTGGTGGTGGCGAGCCGCTGGTTCAGGATGAAGGCTGATGTCAGTGATGCTTCTAAGGTCCGATACATTCCAGTTCCATTCAACACGCATTCGCAATGCTGTATCCAGCAGTGAGGTTCGATGCACTTCGCCCTGTGGCACCTCGAGATCCCCCTCCCCACCATGATCCTCGGGCTGCTTCACGTTTGATGCCCTTCGCCATCTCGTACTGAGCTACCCAGGTTCCCGACGTCCAAGACGACGGCGCTTGCGCACCGGCCAGTTGGTCCGCGGGNCCATCTCGTACTGAGCTACCCAGGTTCCCGACGTCCAAGACGACGGCGCTTGCGCACCGGCCAGTTGGTCCGCGGGCTGGTATTTGAATGTTTCCAGCCACCTCAAAGCCTGTGGATCCCTTATCCGCCACCTGGGGGGTTATTCCAAGTCTCTCCTTCCGACGAAAAAAAAAGAGAGTCTTTAGAACTATCGGCTCAAGACCACTGCTCGGTAATCTAAGCTTGAAACGAATGTCGAGTGACGTCACGAGGGGGTCGGGACGCATCATCTCCTCACAAGTAGTCGACAGGCTAGCAATTTGTAGTTAAACCAATATGAAGGACGTCGGTATTAAATGTGGCCTTGTATTTCAATGATACGGAAATAAGTATTGTGTAATATGAAGTTAGTGGAGCACGTGTTTGTGTTGTATATAGTTGTAATTTTCCTACATATACATTTACGATACGAATAAACATGAACAGCTGGGTTATAATTACTACAGAANATATAGTTGTAATTTTCCTACATATACATTTACGATACGAATAAACATGAACAGCTGGGTTATAATTACTACAGAAGTGCATCGCACATATCCGTCTTTCCTCGAAATTGTGCATAAAATAATTCAGACTATTTGACGAATGGGATGTTATTACAGGCGCGTAAATTTACGAATACTCCATTGAAAATATTTTTCCTATAAATTCTTATGGCCTTAGGACACCCGTGCCGATAAATATTTATTCGTACCTTAACAATCCAATTTTTGGTAGGCGAGTGGTCAAGTTAAGTGCTTCGTAATATAAATGTCTGTATATTTTGAGTTAGAAACTCCCCAGCGTTTTTTTTATATATTTTTTTTTAATATGTGAAATACAATTATGTGTTTATGAGGTAACAACATTTTCCAAGAGGGATAGCGTACAATCTGTGTATATTTGTATTTTAGCCCCAAANATATATATTTTTTTATTATGTGAAATACAGTTATGTGTTTATGAGGTAACAACATTTTCCAAGAGGGATAGCGTACAATCTGTGTATATTTGTATTTTAGCCCCAAATAGCTTACAGATTAGAATTTTTCGAGGCTGGATCAGTTAATTTCAAAACTGGATGAAAAAATGTGATAAGTAGGGCTAATAAACTTTAAGTTAAAAGGATCGTGTTTAACTTTAAATATTACGAATACATTTTGCAACAAAGTGACAATTTCTTGGATTTTATTCAAGAAAAAATAGACTAATAAACTTCGCGTCATTTAATAATATTAAAACTAACTTTGAAGCCAAAATAAATAACACAAATACAGTCAAAATCTACGTACCTAAATATGCTCTCTCTGAAAAAGGTAAATATTTTCTACGCTTGAAGGTTATCTGCAATTTGAATAACCACAATCTTCATATGTGGTAAAAGGGGAAAAACGATTATTTAAATCACACCAAATTCAATACATGTGGGGTAAGAGGTTAGGAATGCTGTTATATTTTAACAACCAAAGAAAAAAAACACGTCAGAGACCCAGTCGGTGTTACTTATTTTATATTTATTCAAAATTATCACCTTTCATAGCTCTACGGTACACTTCGGTGGACACGAAGGCTACGAATACTAATAAAATCTATTTAAGAAGCGTAAATTATTTTTTTTTTTAGAACAGTTTCACGTGAAATCTTTAATTAAAAGCTACTAACTTTTCTTCACTGAGCACTAAAAAAATATTTTCTATTCCACAAAAACAAATAGTTTGCAAAACAGTTGGGCCACGTCTGTAACACGTTAACATATATATCTCACGAAGGGAAGAAATACAGTTCAACATGGTCATTAAACACATTGTCTCACACTCACCACGAAATCAAATACAACTGTACATTATTATTTTCTCATAAAAAACCTATTTATAATCATGTACTATTTTTAACTAGCTACAAGATGTAAATCTCACTATCCATGTCTTTAATTAACGGTTTTTTCAGCAGACTTGTGCAATTTTAAAGCGAGTAATTCTAGTAATATTTAATTGGTACGTTGTCGGCCGTGTGTAGAGGCACTAACACTCGTCTAGCTTGGAGTGGGGAAAGTAGGTAAACCGAAGATACCCAAAGGTACCCCCGTGCTAAACGACGAACAGCTCTGAATACCAACTACAAGCAGCCGATTATTTTCTTCGGCTGCGTGACAGTAGGTTCGAGACGATTTCGGCAGTTACCGACGAAACTTATAATATGCTCCCTGGAGACTCAACGAGTTGTGGAATAGTCTCAGCACCCAAGTTACCATAGTCCCGCCGCACTCGCAGAAGCCCCTCGCCTTCGCTGGTCCCAAGGGCGGGCAGATCCCGGCAAAAGAGCAGCCACGACCTCGATTATCAACGCACGGCAGCTCGGCTCGCTTCAGACTATAGAATGCGTAGTTATAAGCAGAATCCAGCGTATACCGTTAGCGAGAGTTAGGTTTTCCTTTTTAACACACAAATGAAATTTGAAGTAGTTCCACTCCCTACCGTTAGATTGCATGTTAGAAACAAATATTTGAAGTTTCAATTGGATTCCCATAAACATTAGTGTAAAATTAAAAATTTTCTACTCGTTTTAGCAAATAACACCTAAAAATGTTAAATTACCGAACATTTCAGAATAATTAAATAGAGAATTTGGTACCATCGGCATCTTGCGGCGGAGCTCGGAGATGTTCATGCTATGTCATTCCGGTCACCCGGTGGCCATCTTGTCCACCATGTTGGATGTAGGTGATCTTTGACCTTGAATATCCAAAAAAATCCCAAGCACTTACAAAAAAAATTAAAAACTTATAAAAAATGTATTAACAAATATTCAATAATTGTTATAAAAAATTTATTTATAAAAATTTATTTTAAAAAAGTTTCATTTCCGTAGTTCACCTCCAGCACCACGCCTAGCAGAAGACTGACCATCGCCAATTGCTATTGGCTGTTTAGTTGGCAGGCCTACACGTGCACCACCACCACCACTTCCAATATATTTAATTTTCCCAATGACCTCACCCCCACCACCACCAATTACTCACATTCGTTTGACCAATTTGTTGCATTCGCTCTAAACACACCCATTATTCTCATTGGTTAGTGAGTCTGCAGGCCTCCACCCTCACTAGTGATTATCATTGGCTAGTTACTCACCTTCGTTCGATCCCCTTCCAATATATTTAATCGCTCGACAAATTATTCGGCAGGCCTCCATCACCTCCAACGATTCTCATTGGCTAACCATGTCACGTGAAAATCTCTCTCATTTGCTAATTACTCGTACGTTTTCGGAAACCTTCATCCCGCCAATCAGAGGCCTATATTAGTCTCGAGTGCTAACTATTTATTCCCCCTTAACTCTTTATAAGGTGCAACCCCAAACCCCCTCGGGAAAGCAGTAATTTTCAAGTTCTTAGAAATATACGCGTGTTGTCCGAGATGCCATAAAATCTTTTCGGCCATTTNGGGAAAGCAGTAATTTTCAAGTTCTTAGAAATATACGCGTGTTGTCCGAGATGCCATAAAATCTTTTCGGCCATTTTGGCATTTGGAAGGGTGCGCTCACTTAGTGCCTTGGACAAACGGAACGAGCTACCATATCTGCGGAAATAATTTGTTCTGATCGACGCACCTTACCAAATTTCGACCGTATTCAAGTATTTTCCGACCTACCTGCAGCAGGAAGATGACATACAGGACTCCGTCCCGTGCAAGTAGTATTTTGAGGACCGCAACACCTCAAATGCAGACACGCCACGTCGCAGGGGCTGGTGCAAGTCCCACGCAGCACACTTACGACGTCCGCGCGCGTAGAAGTCACCCTCCTCCGTGGGAGATGGCCCCGTGGAAGTCGCTGCTATGGAAGACACTCCCAGTGGAAGTAACCCCCTTGGAAGAAGCCCTCGTGGAAGCCACCCCCATGGAAGACGCCCCTCTGGAATTCACCCCCCGTGGAATTCAACCCCATGGAAGTCAACCTCATGGAAGTCAACACCATGGAAGACGCTCCCCGTTGAAGTCACCATCTTGGAAGAGGCACTCGTGGAAGTCACCTCCGTAAAAGTAATCCCTGTGAAAGTCACCCCGGTGGAAGACGTACTGTGGAAGATATCATCATCAAAGTCACCGTTATGGAAGAAGCCCTCATGGAAGTCAGCCACGTGGAATTCACCCTTTTGGAAGACGCACTTGTGGAAGTCACCTGCATGGAAGACGCCCAAGTGGAAGTCACCTCAGTGGAAGTCACCCCATAGATGTGATCCCTGTGAAAGATGTCCTTGTGGAAATCACACCAGTGGAAGATGCCCCTATGCAATTCTCTCTCGTGAAAGTCAGTCCCATGGAAGTCACCCTATGAAAGCCATCCCTGTGGAAGTCACTCCCTTGGAACATACAACCAAGGAAGTCATCCCCATGGAAAACACCCTTATGAAAGTCACCCCATGAAAGATGCCTCCTTTGAATTCACTCCCATGGATGTCACCCTCGTGGAATTCACCACAGTGGAAGTCAACCCCATCGAAGTCACCCCATGGAAGTCACCCCTGTGGAAGTCACCCTTGTGGAAGTTACCCCCGTGGAAAATATTCTCGTGGTAGTCACCCTTGTGGAAGCTACCCATGTGGAAGTAAACTCTGTGGAAGCCACCCCCATGGAAGTTACCGCCATGGAACACACCCTCGTGGAAGGCACTCTGTGGAAATTACTCCCATGGAAGATGATCCTGTGGAAGTCACCCCTGTGGAAGTCACCCCTGTGGAAGTTACCCCTGTGGAATTCACCCCTGTGGAAGACGCCCTCGTGTAAGCCATCCCCATGGAAGTCACCCCCGTGGAAGACACACTAGTGGAATCCATCCCCATGGAAATCAACCTTGTGGAAGACTCCCCATGAAAGTCACCCAACCCCATGTAAGATGCCCGTGTTGAAGTCACCCTCTTGGAAGTCATCCCCATGGTAGTCACCCCTGTGGAAGTTACCTCCATGGAAGTTACCCCCGTGGAAGTCACCTCTGTTGAAGGTGACCCCAAGAAGTCACANCCCCTGTGGAAGTTACCTCCATGGAAGTTACCCCCGTGGAAGTCACCTCTGTTGAAGGTGACCCCAAGAAGTCACATCCATGGAAGATAACCCTGTGGAATTCACCCCCATGGAAAATGCACCCTTGGAAGTCACCCCCATGGAAAACGCCTTCGTCGCAGATGCATCCATGGAAGTCACCCCCATGAATGTCACCCCCATGGATGCCACCCCCATGTAAGATGGCCCCATGGAAGTCACCCCCATGGAAGATATCCCCTGTGGAAGTCACCTCCGTGGAAAANCCCCTGTGGAAGTTACCTCCATGGAAGTTACCCCCGTGGAAGTCACCTCTGTTGAAGGTGACCCCAAGAAGTCACCTCCATGGAAGATAACCCTGTGGAATTCACCCCCATGGAAAATGCACCCTTGGAAGTCACCCCCATGGAAAACGCCTTCGTCGCAGATGCATCCATGGAAGTCACCCCCATGAATGTCACCCCCATGGATGTCACCCCCATGTAAGATGGCCCCATGGAAGTCACCCCCATGGAAGATATCCCCTGTGGAAGTCACCTCCGTGGAAAACGCCCCCATAAAATTATACACACATGGAAGACACCGTCGTGGAAGATGCAGNACGCCCCCATAAAATTATACACACATGGAAGACACCGTCGTGGAAGATGCAGCCATGGGAGATGCACCCGTGGAATACACATCCGTAGAATTAATTTACTGTTAAGCTGTATCTGTAGAAGATGCTCACCTTCAAGAAATTTACTCACAAGCACTACCCGGTGAGGGAGCTAACTCAGAAAACAGCTGCCCGATGTGTATCGACCTCAATAAAGTTTTACATGACTTTGTAAAAAAGTTCTGAAAAAAAGTTTTTCTGTGTGCATGGGAACTTACAATTTTTGTATACCAAAATTAATGAATTTTTTTTTTATTAATTTAAGGTATTAGCTCGATGAACTCGTACACCATCAAGCAGAATGCCATCTCGTTCTGTGACAAAAATACGAGAAAACCAAAGTTTTCACGTTTTTACAGCCATGTCCATAACATCACCTCGACCGCCCCCATGTAACAGGCATACCGCTTACAGACGTACGAAACTCACGGACTAAGGTGGGACGAGGGGAATATTCCACACGACAGAATTCCGAATGTATTGGAGGAAGCCATTATTTGCGAGTAGCCTATGTTTGTTACTGGATGATGCCAAGAGTCGGCGATTCGCAATGCGTGCCCCATAGTAACGAATGTCGTAGACATTCAAGAGCAGCGCTGCTGCCCACCGTTTGGACAGCTCGTCGAGATGCCACAAGAATTGACAAGACAAGTGTAAAAATCAAAGATATTTCTGGTGCTCTGTGCAACTCCGAAGCCATAAGACTATGGAGTTATGATTACCCATGATACATTAAAAAAAATTGTGTATAACGCCGTGACTCAGAGAAGAAACTNTAAGACTATGGAGTTATGATTACCCATGATACATTAAAAAAAATTGTGTATAACGCCGTGACTCAGAGAAGAAACTTGTTAAATAAAGTATTCCTTGTATTTTTTTTTTGCTATGCACAAGAATATAATTGTAATGTATGCATAAATAAATACATAAAAAAATATTTTTTCTTATATCGAGTTAATTCCTGCTCACTTAAGTAAATAAAAAAAAACACTGTTGGTAAAAAAAACAATATTTATTATTTCAGTTTTGTTATAATTTAAAGAAAAACATCTACANAAAAAAAAACACTGTTGGTAAAAAAAACAATATTTATTATTTCAGTTTTGTTATAATTTAAAGAAAAACATCTACAAAAAAAATATTTTCTGAGGCGCTAGCTGTCACTATAATAACGTTTAAATGTTATGTGCATGAATGTAATTATTTATTAAAAAGTTAATTAAATATTTTGCAAATGTAAGTGGCCTAGAAAATTATCTTTAGATGAGTCATGCAGCAGTAGAGACAGCCGAAGTTAAATTTGGTACCATATGCAGTATTCAGGAGTTGGTAGCCGTGCATAAGTTGCACTTTTCTCTTCCTGCAACGCAATCAGCGGACGATGGCGCTGCCACCTGGAGCCTGGGAAAGAGCGATCAGCTCGCGTACAGCGGTGACTTCATGCTAGCTAACAGGACTTGGAATATTTCGAACTAGAGATATAGATTCTAACATAAATATGTATTATGAAAGACATTGGTATATAAAGACACATCAAATGTGAAACAATAACATACAGTAAAATTTTTTTTAATGTTAAGTCCCTTACACCAAAGTCAATTTTGTAACAATCTACGGGAAAAAGAAATCCTCGCACGCAAGTTGCCATGCGGGAAATAATTGCTTTAATTCGTAGACAATGAACATTATGGTTAGCCAGGGAAGAACCCTACCAGACGAGTTGAAAAAAACTTGTGACTCACTTGTTAGCCGCTAACTTATCATCGCTACCCTGCCCCGGGAATTGATTTTCAGTGTAGAAATACCTTGTTTCCTCGAGTTATTTCACATAAATGGTTTCCTAATTTACGTTAAAATGTGGCAGAGAGACTTTGCGTACTTGGAGTCCTTTTTATGCAGTTGCTACCAAAACGCGAATCAGTCAAAGAGAGAGAGAGAGAGAGAGAGAATCTCTCTCTCTCTCTCTCCGAGAGTGACACACACACTTTTGGGCGATAAAACTATAATTATTTTCTAAAATAATCTCGTATAAAAGGACCGTGATTTTTCGGGAGGCATGCAATATGTATGGGCCCCTACCATTATGTAAGCTATTTTTGAATAAGAATGATCCGATGATACCTCCAGTTAAAAATAAGCACCACACAGTGACACGTTCGAAAATGCGGCTGGTCAGACAACAACAGTTAATGGTTCTCGCTATCCCGACATGATAAACCAGTTTTTTGTGTCTAAATTGCACGATATGGATGTGGACGACATGTGGTTTCAATAAGGCGGTGCCGCATGCCATACAGCCAGAGAAACANTTTTGTGTCTAAATTGCACGATATGGATGTGGACGACATGTGGTTTCAATAAGGCGGTGCCGCATGCCATACAGCCAGAGAAACATTCAATTACTGCATGAGTCATTTCCTGGTCGTGTAATTTCCCGTTTTGGTGATCAGAATTGGCCGCCCGGATCATGCGATTTAACGCCATTGGACATTTTTCTTTGGGTTTTTTTGAAGTCTAAGGTTTATGCCAACAAGCCCACGACCACCCACGCCTTGAAGGAGGAAATTGAGAGCTCTATCAACAACATTCAGCCATTTTTATGCAAAACGGTAATGGAAAATTTCAACAAAAGAGTGCGTGTGTGCCAGCAATACCGTAGAGGCCATTTACCCGATATGATATTTGATACATAGCTCTATACTGTATACTTTATGAATCAATAAAACATTTACAATTTGTATTTAAAAACCGGTGTTTTCANGATACATAGATCTATACTGTATACTTTATGAATCAATAAAACATTTACAATTTGTATTTAAAAACCGGTGTTTTCTATCAAAATTACTTATTGCGTGAATTTTGGGACATTCTATACATACGTATAAATGTCGCCTCGTAAACACGTATGTANATCAAAATTACTTATTGCGTGAATTTTGGGACATTCTATACATACGTATAAATGTCGCCTCGTAAACACGTATGTAGATGTCATTCCTGGCCCCACAACGATCTAATCCTGCTACTGGGACATTGGATACCTCAGCGCGTAAACGGGAAAATGCGACATGGAATGTTGGAACTTTTCAAACTTTCCTCGATTGCACGAATAGAGCTAGCAGCTGGTAAGCCGTTGAGGGTCTGGGAAATGAGCCGTCATTCACAGCAACCAATAACAGCAAATTATCCTGTCAACTTGAAAAAAAGACCTATTTTTCTACATGCACGAATTCCCTGACTATGAAATGCGCGGAAAAGCATTCGCCTCCTTTGATATTATTTTAAAACAGAGTTTTCTCCTGAGGGGTTTTCATAAGGCTGATCATTTCTGCTGGCTTTGTTTCAAGGCCCATTTTTTGGCAACGACATGTACGTTAAGCGTTGCTGGCAATATCGTGATTACAATGAGTTTATGAGCTGCTGAAACATATTTCTTCGTCCCATTCTTCGAATGGAAGGAAACATGATGGCTTGTTTCCTTGTGAATAATAATGTGTCTGGCAATGACTTGCGATNCCCATTCTTCGAATGGAAGGAAACATGATGGCTTGTTTCCTTGTGAATAATAATGTGTCTGGCAATGACTTGCGACGACAAAGCATGCTTGGTGAATGGAGAAACTAGATATCTTTCAAACTGATTCGTGTATTAAGGCTTGCAAAACTGTGTGGCTGAAGTAGGATAGGCATGGTGTAATTTTCCCTTAGCTTGTTTATTGCTCTTAGATACAGTAAAATGCATGATTAGGGTTGTGAAAATTAACTGTGGACAGTCCTGTTGAAGTTTCCTCACATGCACACTGACGNCCCATTCTTCGAATGGAAGGAAACATGATGGCTTGTTTCCTTGTGAATAATAATGTGTCTGGCAATGACTTGCGATGACAAAGCATGCTTGGTGAATGGAGAAACTAGATATCTTTCAAACTAATTCGTGTATTAAGGCTGGCAAAACTGTGTGGCTGAAGTAGGATAGGCGTCGTGTAATTTTCCCTTAGTTTGTTTACTGCTCTTAGATAGAGTAAAATGCATGATTAGGGTTGTGAAAATTAACTGTGGACAGTCCTGTTGAAGTTTCCTCACATGCACACTGACGNAGTAAAATGCATGATTAGGGTTGTGAAAATTAACTGTGGACAGTCCTGTTGAAGTTTCCTCACATGCACACTGACGGACGAGAATGGAATCGAGCTTGCAATGTATTGAAAAATTGCACCTAACAAAAACTTTTAATATTATTAGCAGTAACCTGAATATGGCGATTAGATATAATGTTATAAAGAAGTCGTCGATTAATAACAGCAGGAGATGTGCAGATTAGCGTAATTTTTATATTTGTTAACATCATGGAATTGAAAGTGGTTTAATACAAATACGTGAAGAAATATAACACATCCCACGTAATGTCGTAAGCTGACGAAGAAGTTAAGAAAAATACTTAATACTTCTGTTCTGACTAGGAAGTGTCTTCTTAGACCGTGTGGTGGGCATGTTCTTTATTTCTAGGACGTGTGAAATAGTTTTTAAATAAATAGGATGATAGAACTTTGCAGGTATTTTTTCGCCATTTGCGAAAAGGAGTTCTGTATTCTCTCGCTGTCCTGGTGCTCGGTTTTTTAATGTAGCATTACACATTTTCTAATTTTTTTTTCGTGCGATTGAGTCTCACTTACGTATGAGGTTCTTTGAAGATTAATTCTTCGTTGAGTGGTGTACTGCAAAAATGCGAATTTATTTCATAAGTGGGGGAAAAAAAAGAATACGAGAGGTAGTAACAAATACGTTTTTTTATACAGCCCATGCAATTTTTTTCCCNTAAGTGGGGGAAAAAAAAGAATACGAGAGGTAGTAACAAATACGTTTTTTTATACAGCCCATGCAATTTTTTTCCCGTCTAATTATATATTAAAACATTTTTCTCGGCTTTGCTATATGAAAAAAATATATATTATGATCTGTTTTAGTTTGTTGATCTTTCCTGTCCATCCTGCTATTTTATAATTATATATAATTATATCTTTCTCGTTCGTATTCGCATATTTGACTAACGTAAAATAGTAGCGTGATATTTCATTNAATTATATATAATTATATCTTTCTCGTTCGTATTCGCATATTTGACTAACGTAAAATAGTAGCGTGATATTTCATTTTTTAGGTGGTGTGCAAGCTAAAATTATAATAAAATAGCTAAGTACACACCCTTCAGGACGGAGCGAGGTGCTAGGGCAAACCACAATAAGTAATGACTCAGCCAAGAAATCATCCTGGCATACACGTAGATGATTTTTAAAATAGAAATTCGGTCTGATCGAACCCGGGTCCCCTTGAACATGGGTCTCACCTGGTATTGACATGTGTGTGCAGATATCATCTGTGTTTATTACCCTATGAATTAAAGTTGGCTTTTATGAGAAATAAAAGATGATGCTGGAGCGACACGCCCCCCCTCTAACCTTGACCACTCCACAGCTCTCCAGCGGTCAGTTTACTAGGGCAAAGTCCAATTCAACACCTGGTGCAGCGCGGCTGGACGTGTGCGGAAGTTCTTATTACGACTGCATGTGTCTCTCGTGTACTTATGTAATAGCACTATTATTAACTTATTTAAGTATACTTTTATCTTATTAGTTTTTTTAATGTATGTTATCAGTCTTGTCTACAATTGGGATATTTCGGGCTCTGTGAGCCTGTGTGTGTGCGTGTGTATGTTTAACGTATGAGCAAAAGGAGAATGTTCCAATTTTTGTTATTTTTTATTTTCAATCATCACAAAGTATTTAAGTTTTCACAGGAATTAATAAAAAATTTTACATTTTGTTTTTTATATAAAAAAGGACAGTTTCGAGCCAACATTTATTTACGAAAAAATCGTTCATAGAATAAATGTTTTGACCTTCTAAAAGGATTGACATAACTCTAACACTTCATGGTCTCCGTAGATAACTGGTTGCACTATGCTCTAATTTTTTCGCTCTTGTGAAGTATTTCCCTATATGTCTCGATGAGTTTGAAGGGTGGTTGAATGAGAGCTGTATGCGCGTGTTTTTACTGGAATTTGTATTGTGGTATAAATCTGCATAGTGGACTAGAATCTCGGAAATTAAACTTTAAGTTTTAGTTCATGTAGTTTATAAAGAGTAAATACTATTGACACCTGCTGGATTAGAGGCCACACATATTTACATACACATGTTCGCATGCCACTTTTCGCTCGGCTAAAGTCATGCAGCTGTGTGTTTTTGACTCTGGAGGGTGAGCACGAGGTGTTTTAGCGCGGATATGATATATCTTTTAATGAATGTATAAAAATATAGAAATTTTGTTTGCTGAAGGTAACAGTTTTTCATGATTTTGTACTGGAGGTGGCTGTACCTTTACGCTAGCGTCTCCTCATCGTATATAATTTTTCTCCCGCAAAACTTTCTATAGGTACATTATTTGCATGTATAAAGTGTTCTATATGAGGACACTGAGCTATAAATATCATTGCATTTGGAGTTACGATGTGGATATTTTTTCCCGCTGCCTAAATTTCCTAACGTACTGATTTTAAACTTGGGAGGAAATGTTTTTTAATGATGAGCGTCAATGACTTGGCGAGGGGGAATGCATGGGATCCTTCACTGCGCAAATCGCATACCGTGTGGGGTAGTGAAGTGGTTTTAACTCTGTGTTTAAGTTTTTCGCACTGTGATTATTTCATAGCAAGCTGCACAACGCATCCGTACACGACACATGATTTTTTACTGCATTAATTTTAATCAAATATATTGTTTAGTGGGGCAAGCATGCTGTTTAGAGGGGAAGGGCACTTGGTGATTGATTTTTAGTTAATTTTTATACCGAAATACACTCTTTGCATGCTTCCTTTTCGTGAAGTATATTTCCAGTATTAGGTTTTGCAGTATTTTTGATATGTTGCCTTTCGATTCGAATACATTCCTTTTGTAGAATGGGGTCGGTTTTGCAATGCTGTATTCGAACCATATATTAAATCTTATTGGTCGTGTGTTTATGTGGAGAGCCAACAGCGATGTTTTTCCCCATTCAGGTTAAAAATGTGCAAATATCCTTCGAATACCCGCTCTCGTAGTGGAGGTATAGGTTTTTTTTAGACTGTAATGGAATGCAGTTTAGGCCTCCACNTCCTTCGAATACCCTCTCTCGTAGTGGAGGTATAGGTTTTTTTTAGACTGTAATGGAATGCAGTTTAGGCCTCCAGGAAACCATTGTCGTTAAACCAACCCAGACCCTGCCAGGATTCTTGAGCGTGATGGTCGCTGTTACGATGGTGGTTGCACATCCTGAACCNTTAAACCAACCCAGACCCTGCCAGGATTCTTGAGCGTGATGGTCGCTGTTACGATGGTGGTTGCACATCCTGAACCCTTGGGTTTGTGGGAAGTATACTCGTACGCTGCGGTGAAGGAGACAGTACACGATGGATTTTGGCAGGTGAAGGTCGTACAGCTAAGCGTGTTTTTGCATTCCTCTGCAAGTTATCGCGCCTAGCAAATGCTGTGCCACTTTCTACACACTTATATGTCACTCGATCTGCATTATTCTTACATTCATACTTTTCGTGTCTTCGAACAAATTTTGTGAAAGCAAACGAAGAAATACAGTAGTGTCACGGGTAATGAGATAACGCCTTTGCAAATTAGATCGGCGATAAATATTTAAATAAAATTAAAAAAACTGAGTTCTAGTACCGTATTTTATGAAGTCATACATTCCTACAGGGACTAGCTGGCCCAAACAGTTACTCCGAATTTGAGTAGATTTGTGATTTCGTGGCAAAATATATGCATATTACCTTCACGCTTGATAGTATCATGCGACATGATGTAATAAAATATCTGAAATTACCAGTCAGAATGCTAAAAAAGGAGGGGTGAGAGAGAAATCGGTGACGTCTGGCATCAGACGTGAAACTATGCCGAGGGTCGACATTATTCCCATAATATACTTTTCCTACACCACAACGTTCTGGCACACAAAGGTGAGGTAGTGGCAAGGGATTGAGCGAGGGTTAATAATTGGTCGGATTAAAGCGGTGGGTTGAGGGGTAACCGAATAAAAACTCAGTTTCAATTGTTATTTTATTAGCATGAANTTGGTCGGATTAAAGCGGTGGGTTGAGGGGTAACCGAATAAAAACTCAGTTTCAATTGTTATTTTATTAGCATGAGAAGGAAAAATGTTTTTGATCGGTCTTAATTACAGTTTTAAAACAAAAAGAAAATATTGAATTAATAAATGATTCTTGTAAGTATACCGCTTATTGGAAAAATAATTTTAAAATAGGATGANTAAATGATTCTTGTAAGTATACCGCTTATTGGAAAAATAATTTTAAAATAGGATGAAAATTAACAGTTTTTTTGTCTATGAAACCAATGTGAGTACAAACAGCTCACTTTGATGCTAAATCGATAGAATGAGCGGGTACTGCCATCTCGCCTGGCAGTGAAATCAATAAAATCAATGACACCTTTGCGTTGAAAATATATTATCCAATATGGAGGACGCTGACAGCACAACCTACATTTAAAAAAACAAACAAATATGGCTGCCATGAAGTGGCTAAATCGACTGCTCGCCTGGTGGCGATAACGATAATTAATACCCTAGTGCCTCCTTGGTGATGGAAGAGTAAGAATATAAAATCCAAGGAGGCGAAAATGTAGGTTTTAAAATTATTTTTAATAACAATTTTTTAACCATTTTAAATTAATATTTATTAAAAAATTTTAAATAATATTTAAGAATAAATTTAAATAAAATTTTAAAATAATTTTTAATAAATACATTAAAAAAAAAATTTATTATAATTTTTTTGGTTTTGTTTTTTCAAAATTAAAGGTCACCAGGGTCAAGGTATAAGGTCAAGGTCACTGACATTAAACATGGCGGGCAAGATGGCCTCCGGGGACCAGAATGAGAGCATAAAGAGCTCCAAGCTCAACCGCCAGACTGCGATGGCCCCAACTTATCTATTTCATCCTACTAATTTGTATGTTTAAATACACGGTCACAGATACTCCAGAATGTGATGTAAGTTTACACACACATGGTCATTGTAAAATTACGCAATGGAAGATGGACAACTTCGCTGGCATTGGGTGTTTATAGAACGACATGTAGCATTAAAAATACATAATTTACATTTTTAATACAGGAAGTGGGTGCATTTTTACACCTTCTTCGAAATGCATAAATTACACCAAAATTATGTATATTAAGGTATACAGTCATGAATTTTTTCACAAAATACTTGAAGTACTATCAAGATGCCTAAATCACGCGTATTATAGTTGTTTTTACAAATTACACATACAAAATGTAAAATTACCTTGAATTTGTATGTTTCAATTTCTATCTTTTTTACAGAGTTACTTACTACGTCAAGCAGTTTTAAAGACCTCTGGAGTCTGTCCTGCGCTTATCTCTGACATTGCATGGCGATTTCACTGCGGTTTGCGTGGGCTGTGCTTGCGTGACTACTTTAGAAAGCGATTAATTAACATGCGCCACAAATATATCTTCGCGCTGCCACTTTTCACAGCACGGTTATACTGTAAACAATGTCTATTTTGCCAGCACGGCAGTCAGACGAAACTGCTCCGATGGTGAAACACAAACACGGGATTTGCACAATTAGCATACCTTCTCCGTCCGACATTTCTCTCCCCTCCCCTACTTTTACAGTGTTGTTGGTTTAGTGGCCGTTTGCAGATTCGTGTTGTCCACGTGACCAAGACCTAATGGAGCTATTTTCCCTTTTCGGTTTGATGTTAATGAGGGCGTAAATTTACGTAAGTACTGACCTCTCACAGCTGCGATCAATGTGCGATTCTGGGCTGACGTAAGTCCGTGAATTTTACGAAAAGAAAATGTTGCGCACTGAAGGGATAAAATACGGTCGAATAAAACAAATTTTAATACCCAAATTTTGCAACATAATTTAAATAGAAATAGCAACTGGATGGTATACGATATACATTTTATTAACATGAATAGTTAAACCATTGGAATTGCATGGTAAAATATTTTAGAAAATTTACCTTTCGATTTTATGGGGGTCGCTCAACCCGCAGTAAATTTTAGTTGCATGACCGTGAAATACCGTGTACGTATATGTAAACATAGCCGTAAAACGTACGCAAAAATCTTCGTATTGAAGGGAAAGTTTAAAAGAAACAAGACCGTCTGCTCGAAAGCATGTATCGTTAACATTCATTAAAGCAGGTATAAAGAAAATCAATTAATTTTAAGATAACTGTAAATTAAATCAGACAAAATAGAAATAAATATAATTTCTACCACTTAATTTAGTTTTAAACTTCAAGGAAACTATGCAGTCAGGTATACAAAATCAATTAAGATATAAATTAATTCAAATAGTACAAAACTTAACACAATTTTTATATTAATTAGTAAATTAAGCTTAATTAATTGTATTTTTATATTTTTGCTTGAGGGACTAGGTAAACATAGACATGCTTTATAACATCTTTTCAATGAATTCCCTCACATGAATAAAAACTTTGATGTTTACTAAAACTAAAAAAATTATATTAAATTTCTACTCTTATTCCCAAAAAATCGCCAAATATTTGTACTCCAACAGAACGAATTTCCAACATTTTCATGCAAAAGTACATATAAACAGTTGGAGGTGTTGGCCAAACATGAGAATACCTACCATTTTTAACAGTGTATTTTCCAAATAGAAGTCAACTCATAACCAACTGTAAACAATTAATTTTTAAAGAATAGCTGTATAAAGTAAAGTTGAACAATTCAGCAAATAAAAGGAATTGCTTATTCTTTATTATTTAGAATATATTACTTATGCTATACGTGTTCATAATGTTTGGAACATAAAGTTGGCCCAACACAACAGGAAGTACTTATTTACTATTGTTATCTTCAAAACGTTGTCTCTAAGCGACAAAATATAGTTAAAACGCATCAGTTTTCGTTACAACTTTACGCTTACGCGAGAGAAAAATTTCCTGCTACATTTCTCGTAACTTTATTTTTATACTATATTAGCTTTGATTGGACAATAGGTTTAAAACGAAATATGTGCCGTACTAGAAAGTGTATAAGTAATAACCTTAACATCACTTATATCGGATGGTATGATTGATAAATGCAGTTGAAAAGTAGTACAATATTGTATAGAGTATTAATACTTCTACAAGGCGTCGGAGGGGAGTATCCGACTTTATGGAGGATACAGGCCTTAATAAAAATAAAATACCATAACTAAATTTAATTTGAAATTTATTTACACATCTATCATGTTATTCTCAGTTAGCGCAATATTTGTGTATATCGCAATTCCAATTAACGTATTTCTGAATTTCTTTATATTTTTTANTTATTCTCAGTTAGCGCAATATTTGTGTATATCGCAATTCCAATTAACGTATTTCTGAATTTCTTTATATTTTTTATAGTAACTTACGTCACGCTCATTATTTGCACATGTTCAGTGTGTCTATTATCGCCATCATTCCAAATGCCTGTCACTCACGCACCCAGTTCAACAGTCCCTCCTGTCAGTCTCACTCTCCACTGTGCCGATGCTCGCAGTCCGCATACTTCACTCTAGTCGCCTCTTGACGCTCTGCTGGATCGTCGCTTCTCGGTCTTCGCACACCTGGCGCTTTATGCAGCGCCAGGTGCATAAAACTATTAAAACTGAAAAACTGTCGGCTCGAAGGCCAGTCGCGTCTTTAGTAGTATCGGTGGTCTGATGTGGAAGNTTATTCTCAGTTAGCGCAATATTTGTGTATATCGCAATTCCAATTAACGTATTTCTGAATTTCTTTATATTTTTTTATAGTAACTTACGTCACGCTCATTATTTGCACATGTTCAGTGTGTCTATTATCGCCATCATTCCAAATGCCTGTCACTCACGCACCCAGTTCAACAGTCCCTCCTGTCAGTCTCACTCTTCACTGTGCCGATGCTCGCAGTCCGCATACTTCACTCTAGTCGCCTCTTGACGCTCTGCTGGATCGTCGCTTCTCGGTCTTCGCACACGTGGCGCTTTATGCAGCGCAATCCTCTTANCACGTGGCGCTTTATGCAGCGCAATCCTCTTAAACTATTAAAACTGAAAAACTGTCGGCTCGAAGGCCAGTCGCGTCTTTAGTAGTATCGGTGGTCTGATGTGGAAGGTGTCCCGCACCCCGATTCTCACTGAGAAGTACAAGGGCGATATACTTACCAAAACATTGTTAATAACATAACCCCATAAATTCAATGCATTGAAGGTCAGGAGCGCGCAAGTTGCGATATGCTTACCGTGGCGGCACGTGGTGGCTAGCCTTTGTAAATCTCCAAGCTCTTCTTTGATTACTACTTGCCTGATATTCAAACATTCATTCGGTTCTGCGAGCAGGGCGGGACAAAGGAAGCGGTGTAGAACAACGATTATTTGACTTTACGTTAAGGAACATAAAATATTTATTTCACAGATATTTTTCATTACTTCATTTGTTGTGCAGAGTAAGAGTGGCGTAGTGGGTAGAACGTCAGAATTGTAACTATAAGAGCTCTTGTTTGCGCTCGGCAACAAAGAATAGATATTGAGATAGCAGCCTTTAACGGAGGGTAGACTGTACTGACAAAAAAATAACATTATTAACTGTTGTAAATATAGTTATTTTGTTAATTTTTAGGTATTATTATTCAATATACAACTAATCAACGTTGCCATAATGCTCATTATTGATTGTCATTATGCATGTAAAAACATGTCTTGCCAACACATTAACAATGTCGTAAAACTTCGGTAAACCTTAGGTTGGTAACTTCTGGCTAATAGCATGATGCTTGGCCAAAGTTGGCCCTTGTGTCATTTTGATGTTCAGTAAGCGTTATTTTCTTAACGTTGATCCAACCTTAGAGCAAAAATCCAACCAGAAACTGCTCTTGAATTCAACTATATATAATTCCTTCAACTGCAAACTGCAACAGTAGCTACTATGGTTAATTGAACAGCGCCGAACACAAAACCTCATTCACGATTTTATAAAAATTAACATCGTATTCATTCATGAGAAATAATGTAACATATTCGAAGTTTGCAGTATCACATATTTTGCAGAATATTATTACACTGAATTGAGAGATAATTAAAGGTACTAATTTACACACAGACCCCATCTATGGAACATGAGGTTTACGAATTTAAGAAAGCAGATGCGTTGGAGTAAATGTAATGATGTCTCGAATATACATCTTCCACTTACTAGACTGGTGCACAGATAATGCGAATATTTTGCCGAATTTAAGGTATAATTTTTTTTGGCACGCAGAAACTGAGGACACTAAAGATGTTATCTCAAGCGACTTTGCTAAGGAAATTGTTAATGAATTTGTCCCAAAAATGTGCAAAGCAGATTTATTTAAATTAAACTGAATAAATAAAGCTGAAAGAAGAATGTGACGTAACGAAAGTTTCCTGGTAAGGATAATAGTAAATTTCTCTATTGGCGGGAGCTACCGACAGAGGTATTTTAGTGTACTCCTCAGAGAAACTCAAAATAACATTTATGACTTCAAAACCCTCGTAAAAATAACTGACTTGGCGAAGCCCGGGAACACTCATCGAATTGAAAGTAGTAAAATAGAACATCTTGAGGAATAAGAGCTCTGAAATGGGGTCCAAGACAAAGGAGAATACAAGAGAAAAATACTGCAAGACGAGAAAAGCAAAATGCATTTAACTAGAAAGAAAACTGACAAGAATAGTAAAATAAAATAAGCAAATATAACGTAACAAAACTGAAAGAAGATGTGGATTATCCTGAATAAAACAATAGATTTTAATATAAATATTAAGACAAAATATGAAAATTAATTTTCCCCACTAGTCACGAACGAATACCTATTCTATCAAATGTCGGGAAAATCTGCAGGAAGAATCCTTACATAATATAACACAACGTTATAAATCTGTATTTGGGTGCTTTATTTTTCAGAGGGCAGTCAAGCCAAAAAGAAAATTTCCACACCATAGCTTAGCCAATCAGACGAAAGTATCACCACAGACAAACCACACTGCAAATAAAGACGTGGCTAAGCACCCTTACAAAATCACCAGAAATATCCATAACACCATTTACAGTCAGCGCGCCACGTCTAGGCGGGTGAAGCGGCGGAGTAACATGCAAGCCTGAGAGATGGGGAAGTAACTGCGCGCGCACTGTAGCCACTGTGGCGTCCGTGGCAAAAACATCAGGCACCGTGCTTCAAACAAAGCACGGCCCGTATTAAGCAATGGAGCGTGGCGCTGGACAATCCAGGTGTGAAAAAATTTTATATGGTGTGGAGAGGAAAATTATAATGAGAGTTATCAAGTGTTACGATGCAGAATCAGCGAATAAATATCTGCCTGTACCCTTTGCAAAAGCAAGAGAAAGAGCCGTGCGATACACATCAGAGAGAAGCGAAGCGAAGCAAAAGTTACCCCAGGCAGAAAGGCAAAAAGAGGTATTTATATTTATTATTACAAAAATCAACATACTACATCATGTAGGATATTCACGGTGAAGTGAGCACTTTTTTCGATGGGGTGAAGAGGGGAGACTTTGAGGAGTTTCTCCCATCAGCCCATTGCATACCCTGCATAGCCTTCCACACAATATATTTAAGTAAACGTTGCTCCGTATCACTCTTCTACGACTTTCAAAAGAGAGCATAAGGAATAATAATGACTTCGGTGGATTATGCCGGATTTAGCATTTATATCTAAATATAAAGTACAATTAAAAATATCAATAATTTTTCACAAACTTAAATTGACGTGTACATACTTTCTGTGTTGTAAATACAGCAGACTTCCGTCAAAGTTGGCACGGGTGGTAAATTTGGAATTATTGTTTCTGAGCAGCTGATGGAAACAAGTCACATGTCAGTGTTCGGTATAACACTTTATATTAATGTGGGAAAACATCGTCCTAAAGAAAAAAAATATCCAGAGTAATAAAACTTGTTGCATTGCACAGTCGTTGCATCATACGACCGTCTTCCTAGAAGTGTGAAATAAATGGGATCCAACTGGCATGTGTAAAATGAAGCATTTGATCACTACGTGCATTACCATCAACATTTTTCGTTCTGATACAAGTAACGACCGGAGAGATTTCTATCAGTATGTACCCAGGATCGAAGAAGAATACTGCAAGGACTATATCGTGGAGTATATTTTAGAAAAGTTCGTTATTCATCTGAGTAATGACAGAGATGAAACTACTGCTAAAAATGTGACATAACATCTTAAAGTAGCGATGACTCTGTTTCGCCAGTTCCATTCTGACATTATAAACAACTCGGAGCATTTAAAAGTTAAATTATACCTGGTAATCTAGTGACTGCATTGAAAAATGTATTGAAGAGTTTATTAACAGTAATTAATTTTTTAAAATACGAAAATGACCGAAACAATTTTTGTGAATAGCATTAGGCGTATAAGCTATGAAAAAGCGTAGCACACAGTTTTCGGTATGTCACAATTTTGTCAAACATTCGTAACATTTTAAACCTGAATTAATTATAACTTACTATGTCTCCGAAAAGGATGTTTTCCATATGTGTGCCATACGCACAAGCATATCCACCAATTATTTTGTGAGAAATTATCACACCATCTACTGTACCTATAATAGTATATTATTTCTATCTATTTTTATATTTTTAAGCATATAATTTTGGTATACTTTTTTATCAATTTATACTGTATACCTGTCGTCGTCTTTGTACAGCTATCTACACTTAAAAATCATTTATTTAATCTGAAATATAGAACCTTTTCTGCTCATACTAAATTGAAAAAAAAAATCAATGAAACATGTTTGAAAACACCTACACATCAGAAGTGGCGTTAAGAGTTACGTACTATGTGCTACGCGGGGACATAGACCTACATGTGTGGTGGCTCAAGTGAACCCCGATGCCTGGCGTTGCTGCTTGGCAGAGCGTCGAAACACTTATATGGCGTGGATCCATTTGCTGTGGCATGATCACAGAGTAAATAAGTTCACAGAGACGAAATGGCGTTGAGGCTCCTTCGATGTATGCGTACACATTCTCTGATAGGCTGCTGGAGGTTCTGAAAATGTGCCTTGAGCCTTATTAGCTACTGCATGCTGCGGAAAGTTCACTACCGGCTGGACGGCCGGCTGGTAAGCAGGTTGCCACGCGCTTATTGATCGGTGGATTGCATCGGTGTGGGAAAGAGAAGTACCCCCAGAAAACACAGTGACAAACGGCAACATCCGCCACGTTTCCCCAAGGGTGAAAATTCGGGATTCGCCCCATCGGGAATGGAACCAGTTCGCTGTAATGGGAGATACGCGGTCTGACCACTATACTTGCTCGTATTCTCCGACATGTAGGAACGTCATTCGCGTACCACCCATTACAGACTAACTTTACACACGGTAGCACAGCCAGTCTGGAGTCTTCCACGGCATTAAATAGCCTGTCAGACACGTGAACATTTCTCACAGCTTCACGCAGTCCTGACATAGACTTCGATATCGAAGTTATCGCCACGCCGTATTGGATCTGTGTACGTACTGCATGTACTCTGTACCATTGTCTCGGAGTCGTGCAAGGTGCTGGGCGTTTCAGATGAAATAAGATCCAATTGTACGAAGGATACAAATATAAAAAATTAATTGATTTATAGCCTGTTACCGTATACTTACGCAAAATGACATAGTATCTTGAAGAAATTAACCGTTTCAATGGTACCAGTCTCACTAGGGGATGCCAAAAACTTCATAAGTGGGTGCTATAAGAAACAACAATATACATTAAGTTTCTTTAAGAAACTTATGTCAATAATAATGTTAAAAAGTGTGTGAGTGAAGAGATATGGGCGTTTCTTAACATCAAGGTCTTGAGAGCCGACGAGGGTGGAGCGAGGTGAGTATGAAGCAGCGCCGGAATAAAAGGGCGGGGGGAACGGGAGATCCCCGAGATAACACTCCGACCAGCGCCATCGTCTGGCACGATTCCCACATGCAATCCGGGAGCGGTCCCGCCGGGAATCGAACCCGATTCGCCTAGGTGGGAGGCGAGTAGTCTAGCCACTACACCACCGCGGCCCCAGTGTTAAATAGTAAGGTTTGTACTTGTATATGTGACTAGGAAGGAATGTGTGTATTTAAATAATGATTTAATTAAGGTCAAAATTTAATTTTTTGAAAGGGCCCTTTTTGAAGCTACAAATAGGTAACACTCTGTTCAAGACCTTGCCCCAACTTATGCGAAAAAGACTCAACGCCCCAGAGCGTTTCTGAACAGCACATCCACGCAGTGTTGCGCTTTTGTTTAACTGGCTGTTCTGTTGCTGGAAGGAACGACGGAGTGAAGGGCGAAGGGCGAGAATAGACACCAAGTGCGTGCGACACGCGAAAGGGAAGAAGTGAGGGCGATTAGGCAGCCAGAAGGTCCGTCATGGAACCGGCGCGTCACGCACGAGATTTCATTAGCCGGCTACCTGGCCATCGCGGGCATTTCCCGAGCTGCGAGTTCCGTCTTCTGAGGAGCGGAGCGCCGCCAGATCATGCCGTGCCTTTCTCCACAGGGCTTCAGAGAGACTTCAGCATGATTCCTACACTTCAAACCTGGGCCTGACGTTTCAATCCGCTACTCAGTGCAGCTTTCACCACTTTTCTGTTCATCTCGGGGTACGCTGTAAAGAAATTCTGGTAANTTTCAATCCGCTACTCAGTGCAGCTTTCACCACTTTTCTGTTCATCTCGGGGTACGCTGTAAAGAAATTCTGGTAGACTTCCTAAACTGCAATTGATGTTTTTAATCTATAAACTGTAAAGGAATAATACCATACATCAAGCTGCAGATACAAGAATGTTTAACGTCGCTACTGTACAAAGTTGGTAACTTCCCTACGCATTTGACTGTTTCCTGACCAAATGTAGGAATGCTACCATGTATGTACAGGGGAAAATATTACCATTACCGCTCTCTCACTAAGCGTGTACACTGGTATGGTAAATTTCCGAATAATTTTTTTGAATTTTACCTGAGCACAGTTAAATTAACTTAATTTTTATTTACCGGCAATTAAGATCGTCTGAGTTTCACAGGGCACAAGCAGGTATTTAATACCGCGTAGTAAATCAAGTTTATGATCTGTTATTTGAAGAAAATGGTTCATTAATATTACGGTGGGAAAGGTTAACCATTAAGCTGTGAAGTCTGAGTTATGTTATCTTTGGTACACAGGATGAAAATAAAAAGTAAAACGATGAATTTAGAAGATAGCAGTAATTTTTACTATATATTGAAAGGAAAAATGTAATAATATCGCTAATATTTCGATGTTTTAGAAAATGAGGTATCGATGAAAAATAAAGCCGCAGTGGGAAGTAGTTGCGGTGAGATTTAATTCAGGCAAAATAATTTCAAGAAGTCCCATACGTTCTTCCTCCTTGCTCGCGAAGCGAAATTTTGAAACTAAAATACAATTATTGTAATTTAAAAAACTGAATCTTCTATTACTCTTGTAATAATAACATTTCTATCGTCCTCAGTTATTAAGTAGTTAATGTCCAGCAGTCATTTCAGCGCTGATAAGCAGGAAAATTACCGTAATGATTTAAACAACCGTTCAGTATTATATGTAAAGAACACATAAAATATTTTATTTTTTATTAATTTGAAATTGCGAAAGATTTACATAAAGTACAGAGTACTCAGTATTTATTTAACATTAAAATAACTTGCGAAATATTTATTTCTCATCTTCTTAGTAGGTAACTGTTACATTAAACGTGAATTCACAGAACAAAAGGACAAGGAAACACACACCGCAATAAGTTAATTTAATACTGTGAATGCAACGAAGTTGACTGGAAAATGTTTTCTAATAACTTACATATTGTCACATGCTTCAAGAATTTGACCAACCAGAAATGGGCGTTTTAACTTAAACTCTGTGTGGTCGAAATTAATCGCGTTCAGACAGTGACGTGACAGAGGGTGGGACGCAGAAAACTAGAAATCTTTTAACATTTTTTTAAAACTCACCTCTATGAGTTAAACGCGCTCCGGTAAACCTGCACTGAGAAATCGAATAGTTTCTCTCTAACCCACCAAGGCGATCCGGGTTCGATTCACGGCGGAGTCGCCTCTGGATTTTCGCATGTGGGAATCGTGCCGGACGACGTCGCTGGTCGGCGGGCTTTCTCGGGGATGTCCCGTTTTCCCCACGTCCTNTCTGGATTTTCGCATGTGGGAATCGTGCCGGACGACGTCGCTGGTCGGCGGGCTTTCTCGGGGATGTCCCGTTTTCCCCACGTCCTTGCATTCAGGTGCTGCTGCATACTCACCTCGCTTCACTCTCATCGTATCTCAAGACCTCGATGTTAAGAACCACCCAAATCTCTTTACTCACTCACTCACTCACTCACTCACGCAGTGGTTGCGAGAAGCACGCTCGACACAACAGTTCATTATTGTAAACGCGTGTTCGTAAATTGATTCGGGACCGAAGAGATGAAATCGCTGTAAACATACAGAAACCATCCTCAGTCCCCCCCCCCCTCCATCCGAAGCTCATTCATGCCAGCTGTGCCAACGTTTGTCAACAAATATCTACGTTTTTACTCTCGACGCAAATAACCTAAACATTTATTTGATGGTTAATAAAAACTATACAGCATTGCTGTTTAAATATGAAATGTGACTGTTTCTATTTGTCCTGTGATAATCCAAGATTTAAAATATTATACTCATTATCGTGCATTATTTTTCTCTGTGCCGTCGACCGAGCGAAGTGGCGCAGTGGCACCACACTGTACTTGCTTTCGGGAAGATAAGAGTTCGACTTCTATTCCGATCATCCTGATTTATATTGGCCATGGTTTCCTCAATCACTCTCGGTCATTGCCGCCATTGTTCTCAAAGTAATGAAGACCCACTCCAATTTATGGTAACAAGTGTTAGAAATAAGAATTTTCTAACACGTTGAGCGCTATACCCGATTGCAGTTCGGGAGAAGCGAATCGGGAAATATTTCGCCACTTGAAGATGAAACTCAGACGAATATAGTCTCATTGTTTTGTCCTTACGATGACTTTACGTTAACACATAGACTTACCAACAAAGTTTTTCGGGAAAAAAATATATAATTTTTGCACGCCTTCTCACGAACACGACGGAATGTAAAGCATGTTAAGTGTGTGAACTCAGGACTATATTGACTAACAGTGGTTCGGTAGTGAACGTTGTACAGTACAGTGTAGTGTCTGGGACGGTGTAGACCAATAGGACTTGGATGAGTGGGAGAGAACAACATAATTGGTTTTCCTGTTGTATTGAATGGTGGTGGCTAATTTGTTAGTGATCTTTATATCTGTAAATAATGCAATAGGCAAATGGATATGTACACATGCTATGAAAGGAATTTATCCGGCCATGGCGATTATTTCCTCGTCTCTGCGATTCTAAGCAGTTCGTTGCACCTGATGAACCCTCTGATGTTGGCTTGGAGGAAATAACACTGCTTCAGAGGCAACGATTATCCTAACGCTGCTAGTAGTCGCAAGGGACGCGCAAATTATCTGCAGATCCCTATTGTGGACCTGATCCATTATCATATGTACCTGATCTCCTCATACTGCAGGACTGGACGACTTACACATGGCGACAAAATAATTCCCAACTTAGACTAACCACAAGAATATAACAAATGAGGATGGCAACAGAAATGTTACTTGGATGCTTGACGTAGCAATATACTTGGTATGGCATTACTAGGGGTTTATGAGAATCCCTGTTTTGATATAAACTTCCCAATCTAGACTGGAGTGATCNTTTCAATCCGCTACTCAGTGCAGCTTTCACCACTTTTCTGTTCATCTCGGGGTACGCTGTAAAGAAATTCTGGTAAACTTCCTAAACTGCAATTGATGTTTTTAATCTATAAACTGTAAAGGAATAATACCATACACCAAGCTGCAGATACAAGAATGTTTAACGTCGCTACTATACAAAGTTGGGAACTTCCCTACGCATTTGACAGTTTCCTGACCAAATGTATGAACGCCACAATGAATGTATAGGGGAAAATATTACCATTACCGCTCTCTCACTGAGCGTGTACACTGGTATGGTAAATTTCCGAATAATTTCTTGGAGTGTAGCTGAGCACAGTTAAATTAACTTAATTTTTATTTACCGGCAATTAAGATCGTCTGAGTTTCACAGGGCACAAGCAGGTATTTAATACCGCGTAGTAAATCAAGTTTATGATATGTTTTTTGAAGAAAATGGTTGATTAATATTACGGTGGGAAAGGTTAACCATTAAGCTGTGAAGTCTGAGTTATGTTATCTTTGGTACACAGGATGAAAATAAAAAGTAAAACGATGAATTTAGAAGATAGCAGTAATTTTTACTATATATTGAAAGGAAAAATGTAATAATATCGCTAATATTTTGATGATTTAGAAAATTAGGTATCGATGAAAAATAAAGCCGCAGTGGGAAGTAGTTGCGGTGAGATTTAATTCAGGCAAAATAATTTCAAGAAGTCCCATACGTTCTTCCTCCTTGCTCGCGAAGCGAAATTTTGAAACTAAAATACAATTATTGTAATTTAAAAAACTGAATCTTCTATTACTCTTGTAATAATAACATTTCTATCGTCCTCAGTTATTAAGTAGTTAATGTCCAGCAGTCATTTCAGCGCTGATAAGCAGGAAAATTACCGTAATGATTTAAACAACCGTTCAGTATTATATGAAAAGAACATATAAAATTTTATATTTTTTATTAATTTGAAATTGCGAAAGATTTACATAAAGTACAGAATACTCAGTATTTATTTCACATTAAAATAACTTGCAAAATATTTATTTCTCATCTTCTTAGTAGGTAATTGTTACATTAAACGTGAATTCACAGAACAAAAGGACAAAGAAACACACACCGCAATAAGTTAATTTAATACTGTGAATGCAACGAAGTCGACTGGAAATTTTTTTCTAATAACGTACATATTGTCACATGCTTTAAGAATTTGACCAACCAGAAATGGGCGTTTTAACTTAAACTCTGTGTGGTCGAAATTAATAGCGTTAAGACCGTGGCGTGACAGAGGGTGGGACGCAGAAAACTAGAAATCTTTTAACATTTTTTTAAAACTCGGCTCTATGAGTTAAACGCGCTCGGGAAAACCTGCACTGAGAAATCGAATAGTTTCTCTCTAACCCACCAAGGCGATCCGGGTTCGATTCACGGCGGAGTCGCCCCTGGATTTTCGCATGTGGGAATCGTGCCGGACGACGTCGCTGGTCGGCGGGCTTTCTCGGGGATGTCACGTTTTTCCCCTGCCCTTGCATTCAGGTGTTGCTGCATACTCACCTCGCTTCACTCTCATCGTATCTCAAGACCTCGATGTTAAGAACCACCCAAATCTCTTTACTCACTCACTCACTCACTCACTCACGCAGTGGTTGCGAGAAGCACGCTCGACACAACAGTTCATTATTGTAAACGCGTGTTCGTAAATTGATTCGGGACCGAAGAGATGAAATCGCTGTAAACATACAGAAACCATCCTCAGTCCCCCCCCCCCTCCATCCGAAGCTCATTCATGCCAGCTGTGCCAACGTTTGTCAACAAATATCTACGTTTTTTCTCTCGACGCAAATAACCTAAACATTTATTTGATAGTTAATAAAAACTATACAGCATTACTGTTTAATTATGAAATGTGACTGTTTCTATTTGTCCTGTAATAATCCAAGATTTAAAATAGTATACTCATTATCGTGCATTATTTTTCTCTGTGCCGTCGACCGAGCGAAGTGGCGCAGTGGCACCACACCGTACTTGCTTTCGGGAAGATAAGAGTTCGACTTCTATACCGATCATCCTGATTTATATTGGCCATGGTTTCCTCAATCATTCTCGGTCATTACTGCCATTGTTCTGAAAATAATTAAGACCCACTCCAATTTATGGTAACAAGTGTTAGAAATAAGAATTTTTCTAACACGTTGAGCGCTATACCCGATTGCAGTTCGGGAGAAGCGAATCGGGAAATATTTCGCCACTTGAAGATGAAACTCAAACGAATATAGTCTCATTGTTTTGTCCTTGCGATGACTTTACGTTAACACATAGACTTACCAACAAAGTTTTTCGGGAAAAAAATATATAATTTTTGTACGCCTACTCACGAACACGACGGAATGTAAAACATGTTAGGTGTGAACTCAGGACTATATTGACTAACAGTGGTTCGGTAGTGAACGTTGTACAGTATAGTGTAGTGTCTGGGACGGTGTAGACCAATAGGACTTGGATGAGTGGGAGAGAACAACATAATTGGTTTTCCTGTTGTATTGAATGTGGGTGGTTAATTTCTTAGTGATCTTAATATCTGTAAATAATGCAATAGGCAAATGGATGTGTACACATGCTATGAAAGGAATTTATCCGGCCATGGCGATTATTTCCTCGTCTCTGCGATTCTAAGCAGTTCGTTGCACCTGATGAACCCTCTGATGTTGGCTTGGAGGAAATAACCCTGCTTCAGAGACAATGATTCTCCTAATGCTGCTAGTAGTCGCAAGGGACGCGCAAATTATCTGCAGATCCCTATTGTGGATCTGATCCATTATCATCTGTACCTGATCTCCTCATACTGCAGGACTGGACGACTTACACATGGCGACGAAATAATTCCCAACTTAGACTAACCACACGAAGATAACAAAAGAGGATGGCAACAGAAATGTTACTTGGATGCTTGACGTAGCAATAGACTTGGTATGGCATTACTAGGGGTTTATGAGAATCCCTGTTTTGATATAAACTTCCCAATCTAGACTGGAGTGATCAGAGGACGGACTTGCCAACGTAACGGGACAGCTCGGCTCTGGGCAGTGTTTCCCGGGGAAGACAAGTGGACTAATAAATCTGCAGTGTCCATAAATATCCGCAAAATGATGTAAAGTAATTCTACGAGTGCACATATTGTGGTTCGGTTTTGGGAGATGGTAATGGTTGTGAGACCAGGGCCGGCTTCGGGAAGGAAGCACTGTTTGCTCCTTTTCTGATACGCTAACCCTTTCAGACCCGATCTATTTTATGGTTTCAGGTGTTGCACTTGTGCTGCACTTCAATACGGAAAATGACTTGTCACAACTAACGATATGTAGGCTCGGTGTTCAGGTAGTGGATTAAGAACAGTTTTTATACTAGAACAGTCGTATGGTTTAACAATCTGATATCCACAGGATAAATATTTAAATAATTAGACCCTGGGCCACGAAGTCTAGAGTACTGAACAAAAATCATCTTAATGTCCGTTACACAGTTGTATTACATGTCCGTTACACAGTTGTATTACATGTCCGTTACACAGTTGTATTACATGTCCGTTACACAGTTGTATTACATGTCCGTTACACAGTTGTATTACATGTCCGTTACACAGTTGTATTACATGTCCGTTACACAGTTGTATTACATGTCCGTTACACAGTTGTATTACATGTCCGTTACACAGTTGTATTACATGTCCGTTACACAGTTGTATTACATGTCCGTTACACAGTTGTATTACATGTCCGTTACACAGTTGTATTACGCCATCCCCACCTTCCGCTTCTTTGTCTGTGTCCTTGAATTTTGATATCGTTAGTGTCCATCTACCTAACTTGCATTGCGCTGTTGTTGATATTATCCATTATTTGTTATTTTCAAGTGTTTCTTAAGCGGTCGCCGTTGGTGACACGTAACTCATTGTAAGCAGATGTACCTGTATTAATTATAAAAAACCATGGAATATTTTATTTTAAATTTTTTTTCAGGGCAGAACATAATGTCGATATTTTGTTGTTGTCAATTCATACATTTGTTATTGAAACATGAATGTTGTTGCTGAAAAGTGTCAAAGTCAGAAAAAAGTCGCTATAAGTGCCCCTGTGTTTACTATGTTTATTCTTCTTTGAAACAGTGTTTTAAACGACAGCGACAATGCTGCATCTTTTCTTAATAGATTACTGTATTAAAATCATATATCAAGAGTTAAAAATTTCGAGGAAACAGAATACACACGAAGCTTGTTTACGCTATTTTCCGTCGCCGTCGCTTAGTTTCCTTCAGGCTGGAAGTGACCTTAAGGCGTTTAGAAATTTTTTACAAGAACAAAGGCCCACTGTAAATTTTTAACGAGGGAAAATTACAAATAGATACAAGTTTAATTTAGTCCAGAAACTTTATACAATATATGAGTTAGATGTGATTCTACCCCAGAACATTATTGTCCTCGACCACGTATGTTAACTGCCTTTCTCTTGTCCTTATAGGGATGGCGGTTAACTTATTTCAAAAAATTCGTCTTCAATAAGCCAATTATATTAGTTATTCATGAAAGTTAACTAAGTAGGCGATATAATGTTCGTAAGAATCATCGAATAACAGAAAATAATAAGTCATTAACTTTCCCTTATAAGAAGTTAAGGGGGATAGAAATCTATCGATATTATATTTATCATTATACCGAAATGTCAAAGTAACAACCAAAAAGCTGAAGAAAAATTATTGTGTAATGGTCCCTGAGGAAGCATTTATTTATATGAGTACGTTACGTGTTAAAGAAGTCCGGAAAACATTTAAAATATCATGCTTAGAAAGAGATTGAATTTGCTGTCTACAACTACCGGTTAGTTTTTAATTTACTGTCACAGTTATGAATGAATGTCTCTCTGAAATTAATTAAATGTTCACCATATTAACAACAGTAAACATATGGATATATAACTCAGATTACTACATGGCAAACGCAATAATTATGTTACACAATCCCACAAATAATCACGAAATTATCGAAAAACTAAAAATAAAAATAAAACTGTATTATTTGACACATACGTTGTTTTCACAGCCGCCAGCTAACAAAATATGATTCATAGGCTCGCCAACTCTGAGATGGTGGCTCCATACTGCAGTACGTTGTGGAACTATAGCTTACGGGCAAACGTATCCAGGATGCTTATCAATTCTGATTTAATTTACCTATGTAACTGCTGCTGAACTATAATCTGCAATATCTGAAGATATTTCACGATATATCTCATCAACTTAACTAAAATTCCAATTTCTTAAGCACGTCAAATAAATGTTATTTTATTTTTAATATTTAAAATGGAATGTACGTATTTGTTTATTTTTTTTTACTTTTATTAATATGGTGAAGTTACGGCACAATGGATTAGGCTTATACTTCAGTAAAGAACGCAGCTTAGATCATGGCCAGGGAAAAAACTTAATGTAAGCAACGCTTGATAATTAAAATTTGGGATGCAAACACTAAACTGTAATCAATGATAGTTAGATTAAAGAAAAAAAAACAATACAATAAATTTAGATGGCCATTATTGAATATCAGTCCCTTTTTAATAGCTATGGCCACCTGGTTTATCGTGAAAATATTCCACTACTAGCTGTACTCCAAATCACGTTAGTTCATAACATATGTCGTTGTTGTATGATCGCACGCGTCTTAAATGCCTGCCAGCCAATCACGGGCGTCCAATGTCGGGGTAGTTTTCTCATGATTGGCCCAGTCGAGTATGAAAATGTCTTCTCGCACAAACACGCAGCTAATAGACATAGGGAATTTGCAAACCTGCACGTTAGAATTTTAAAAATAGCCTGCGCATAAAACTTTTAGCGAAAAATGGGTGCCCCCAGTTATAGCAAGCTAGGCTCACACTTGTGTCGCGATAGTTTAGTAAACAAACTACTTGCCTTCCACCAAGGAAAACCTGGTTCAGATCGCGGCGGGGTGACACAAAATTTCGCACGTGGGAAACGTGGCGGACGTTGCCGTTAGACGGTGGATTTCATCGAGGATCTTTCGTTTTCCCCTTCCTTGAATTACGCCTCTGATAAATCTCCATCCCACTTTACCCGCTCACCAGGATTTTAAACGCGCACCAAAATATTTGAACAAAACCCAGGCTAACACTAATAAAATTACTGAAAAAAAAAATGCATTACATAAATATTTTTAAATACAGAATTGTAAACGTTTTCTGAATAATAGACTCATACGATCGTGAAAATATAACTGCCATAGCTGAAGGAACCCACAGCTGCACTGAAGTTTGAAATATCTGAAGAGACAGGCAGGCGACAACCCTCACAGACCTCCCGTCCAAAACTCCACTTTAGTAGTCGCCTGGTGGTAATCTCTTGACCCTATCACGCTCGAGCGAGCTTCCCTTAAGTCCACCCTATCGACAATCCACCCCTCTCTGCCACCTCCCACCACCCTTTTTCCTGGTTTCGAGATGACCCTCCGACACCCGAGACTCCTTACCCTCTGCCCCACTTACCCAGTTCCCGAAGTCATCTGTTACAGCCTGTAATCCTCTCCGGAGAGGCTTCTCTCAGCCCTGCCCCTCTTCCCGCTCTCCGTACTAGATGTGTGGTCCAGGACAGCATCCTCCATCTTCCGGCGATAGCGTTTCTCTCAGAACTCATTGCCCGTCTCTCCCTCCCGCCACGCACACATCCCTCGAGTACCCGGCACTAATTAAGGCGGCGGCTTTCGCTCATGGAGCGTGAACGGGCACGGCGGTTAACACTTTGACGTCTGCGCATATCTACTGGCAGTTCCGGAAATTTAAAAACTGCCCCGTATATATAAACACCACTACAGAAGCACCAGTTGTATTGGTTCGTGCGTTTACACTCACCAGCGTCCCACTGGTCCACACTACACCGGACTTCCTTACAAGTCTCATTTTTGGCTAGCCATCAGCCAATGAGTAGACGAGCTGACTGCCCCAGTTACAGCGACTTGTCACGTGTAACACAATATAAAATCAATCATATTCATTTTTATAAGTACAGCAGAATTAAATGTTTTGTTCTCGATATACACGACTTGTGTTTCACAACGCCCTTAAAATATCGTCGTAAAAACTAGCAAAGCGCAAGACCAGAGAAATCGTCATACTTCTGTTGTCCGAGCTAGAATCGAGAATTGTCTTTAAAACTGTTAATTAATGAGAGCGCTCCTCGCACAATGGACTGAGCCTGAACATCCTGTCCATCAGGGAAATAAACAATTTTGCGGCCATTTCAAGGCCACTTCTTAGACGAGTTTTCATTGCCCTAACACTAGAGACTTGGGAATTTCAAGGATCCATCTACCAACCAGCTAGAATCTACAATCCTCGATGCACTTGAGCACCAGTTAGTAGTTCATAGGTAGGGACAGGAAACTTTCCCGTTTTAAACTACCTGTACGCAAGACTCCGCGGTCCTATGTATTTTAGATACTCAGCTCTATGTTGATTGGCTGCTGCCCCAGTATGCAGCGACTTTTACAACAGACCAGGAGGCACGGGATTCAGTGAGTTATTCCTTGCAGGTCAATCATCGTACCAGAGTTCTTCTGGGCGTGTCTGATAAACTGTGATCCCATTTCAAATTTAACATAATTTTGCATGTGTTTGAAGTCTTGATTTTCACAAATTAATTTGCAGAATTTTCCAACCCCTATTCATAGGCTAATGCTCCAGTTTTACCCTAAAACAGATAGCATATGATTAGGTCCTATGTTTCTTGCGGGATTTCAATTGGTTAGAAAACGTCCTTGGCGTGCTTTCCAACTGCCGTAAAATTAAACAAGAAAGTTAATTGTACATGTTTTTTTTAAATATTCCTTATTCTCAAATGAATTCGCGAAACTGATCTCCACGAATAAATACCAGTATACATGTTTCACAAAAGTACACGGGAAGTGTTATTGTCCAGTTAGTTAAGTCTTATTCAGTATTCTCTGCTCCAATAAATAATTCTGGTTAAACCACAGAGTTAATAAGAATACGGAGGTGAAATATCCGCATATTCTGCGAACTACAGCCGCACACTCCACCAAAAGGCGTCACTAGCCAGCAAAATGTCGAACGTCGTTCTCCAATAAACTCCTGGTAACTAACATGCAACTCAGTAGCCCAGCAGGTAGGGTACATTTCGCACAGCGCAGTATCCATTCAGAAACAAGGCCTGCTTCCAGACCCTCGCACAACGAATCAGCGAATGGGTATGCCCACATCAAAGGAACCGCCACGCAATTTCGCCTCTGTGTATTTATCTGCTCTGTGGCTAAGTTCTATCTATTTGCACATTCAATAACACGTGATCACCTCGAAAACGCCAGAACATATGTGGATAATAAAACGGGTGGAGTTTTGCAGTCAGAGTAGTATTTTTTGCTGTGGACGAAACGTACGCTATGCAGTCAACAAAATATTTGCTGGAAGCCAGTAACACCTTTATGTTAAATGAACAAATATGTTAGTGAACAATAAATGGCTTTAGTACTGGTCAGTTTACGAGTTATTATACACCACAATCTGTTTCTTACCGGCAGCAAAATTTTGCCTTAGATAGAGTCTACCAAATAGCATTTGAAACCGCTAACAAATATTTTCTTTTAGTGCGTCTTGGTACAATTTTCTGTGTGCAGGAATATTTTAAACATTCTATATATACATACAGCTGGTTCGCTTGTAATTGACGTCATTTAAGAATGATGTTATCAAAGATTATAAAGGAATAACATGTACTAATGTATTTGTAAATTATATAATAGGTGTATCTTATCTGGTTCATAGTTAATTAAAAAGTGTTGAAAACCCTCACTGTGTTCGCCTTCAGTGCGATGTGCCCTTCATCACTCGTCCTTGATCCCTTCTCGTCCCATGGACCCTTGTTTCCTTCATGAGAAATACTCTTTTGTTAATTCGTACTGAAAAAAAAAAAAACTTTGTGGCTGCTACAAAATGTTTTGTAGGTACACACACAGCCAAATAATTTTGTGGTGAGCATAAAATATTTCGTAGCCACAATAAATTAAATTTCTAGAGGCCAGACATGTTTCGTGGTTACAACTAAAAAAAGTTTGTGTGTTTCCACCTGGAGTTTTTCTCTGCCAAATTTATTTCTACGTGAGCTTCGTTTGCCTCCATGAGGTCAGCAAGTGTTTTCTGCGGGTGTGCAAAGTTTTAAACACTAACATCTCGAACAGTTGTACATTGGAAAACAATTTAGGGCTCGGGANGACAACTAAAAAAAGTTTGTGTGTTTCCACCTGGAGTTTTTCTCTGCCAAATTTATTTCTACGTGAGCTTCGTTTGCCTCCATGAGGTCAGCAAGTATTTTCTGCGGGTGTGCAAAGTTTTAAACACTAACATCTCGAACAGTTGTACATTGGAAAACAATTTAGGGCTCGGGAAGGGCTAGTGACTAGTGCCCTGGGCTGAAAGGAACATCTGTCCCCTTGCAGCGAAATCGGACAGCAACAACATTACGTCACACCCAGTGTGAATCTTTTAAAAGGGGAGAGAAGCCTTTGACTGGTCAAGTCGAGCATGGCCCCTGATTGGTTTCTTTATTCTTATTGTTTGGTTAATTCGTATTTGGCGGGAAGGGTTCCAGGCATGCTTGACTTGCATTTTTCCTTTGGTTATCGGCCAGATGACTTTGTGAAATACATTTTGAAGTTTGGCTGGGTCAGTAAGAATTACGTTACCCTGCTATTGGCAATTCATGGTAAGGTGAGTACTTTTGAAAGCCCTCTCATTTGCAATAATATTCAGTGTATCTATTCTATTTTAGCCTTTGACATTAACTTCCGGGTGCGGTGGAATATATACCCACTGTGTTTATTACTTACACGGCAATATTTATTTGAAATGGCGGTAAAGAATAAAAAATAACTGAAAGAAATAGTAACTATTTCCTCAAAAGTGTTCACTTTACCGTGAACAGACTATACTATGCGATTTTTGGGCAGGCGCGCAAGACGCGTAGCAATTGAAACCCTCCAAACACCGTAGTGGATTCTGAGCTAAAGAGTTTTGATATACAACCAGAAAAGTACTAGTTTCGCGCAGATCGGGTGTCCTTACGTACAGGACATTAGTTTACTAAGGAACTGGTAGTCAAATTACAGACATGTGGTAACCACTCGCTGTTAAAGACCGGTTTTAAGGAGCGTTGTTTGTTTTGTGAACTCGTGTCATCGCTTTGGCCAAAGTTGCATACTTGTTTCCAGCTTACTTGTAATTCACTTTGTAGCGGCGTCGGCTGAGGAAACTTTCCGAGTGCGAACCAAACAAAATTAAAACAACTCGCGCGGATGTTATGAGCGTTCACTCATCTGTTATTACCAGCCAACTCTCGCAAACAAGTTGCTAATTAAATATGAATGCTTAAAATTTTAGCTGCGCGTGGTAGGTCGCTGGCTTTTCGCAGCGTAAAATGAGCCATTTCGAGTTATTCCATTAGCTAGTTCCATAATTTATGCGGAGAATAAGTTTGTGCTCTGGAATTATAACTTGCGAGATACTTCCCTGCCTCGTGAACAGCGGGGGAACTCTGGCTTGTGCTGTGTTCACAGCTTCGGGGACGCCCAAGTTTGCGACATTATTTGCAGCCATAATGGCATCGGTAGAAATATACATCTTATTTTCGCCACATGCTACTCAAGTTATTGCATTTCATAAATCTTTGCTATGAATATATCAACGTTCTGTTACGTTTTTGTGGATCTATAAGTATGTCGAAGTCGTTTTTATATGGTTTTTTATGTAGCATGAACAAACAATATCTAAATATGTTGCAAAAACTGAGATTAAAGATGACGTAGTTTATTGCGGTATTTATTGTGAAAATCTTCACGCGAAATACGGAGTTCCCTATTCCTGCATAGGAACACAATATTTTTCGACTGGATATTTTAACTAGTTTCGCATCTTAAGCTGCCTGCCCTCAAATCACGGGCGTTCAGTAACGGAGTTAAATAGTTCATTATAACTGGTGGAGCAACGTGAGGAACTGTCTTCTCGCAAAGACGTGCTGTTAATAACCAAAGTTATGCTGCAATTACACGTAGGGTATTGAAGTCCAGTGTGTGTTAATATATTTTCGCAAAAATAGAAGGCCCAAGATATTATAAGTAGACTAATTTGTCTTATTAGCAGTTAAGCAAATGCTAATCACGGGAGTGTACATTCATTGTCGCAAACTTTTTAAAGGGGCGTGTGAAATAAAATTTTTGACCAATGATAAACGCACAGTGCAAACTTATAAGGGCTTAAATTGTTGCTTACTACAAAAAAAAATTAAAAGTAAATTTTACAGATCTATTAATACCAGCCTTAAAAGGTATCTATCTATATTTTTTCAATATTGTATTGCTGTTGTATTTTAAATGGGTAGCTGTGGTAACATACGCCTTTCTCAAGCCTAGAATGTAAAGGGTTTCAGACCACTCCTTCAGCTCATTGATATAAACACCAATTTTATTGACAAATTCGAATTTCTGGTGGACGAATCCGAGGACAAAAGTTTAGTTTAGCATCATTATGCTGCCCACAAAATTGTATTACTAATTAAATTATGGGCAGCTGGAACTGAGTAAAATATTTAATGTTATCTTCTGCACACCAGTTATACTACATTTAAATACCAAGTTGGCGAAGCCACTGCCAGAAAAGAAATAAGAACTTCGTTTATTTTCTACCTGTCAAATTTTCTTTTATCGGAACAATTTTCCGTTCGGGCCAATCTCAATCTGCTACGTGCAAATCCAACATCCTGTGGTCGAAAACGTGGTTTAATAAACTGTTTATTTTAGTTGTATTCTTTATTGTAGAATTCGAAGTGCTGGGGAGCATATTTCATAACATTTGCGAAGAGTTGTAATTACTGACATCATATCTCGAGCATGGACTGCGAATGTAACAAATAATGACATATAAATATGCGTTAGTTAATAAATGCAGAAATTAAAACGAATTTTAGATATTTCGTTTTATTACTTCTCATTTGACTAATTCTCATTTTATATAAATTTAGATAGACTCCAAAAGTATAACTTGTAGCCGGAATTTGGTGAGTATGAGTTAATAGTTTCCCGAAAAAGACGTGAAAACGTAATTTTTTCATGCGGTGTTATCTTCCAAAATTGCGGACAAATGAGTTTATATATTCGCTCATTTGATTTTTGCATAGATACTTTCAGCATATAAAGTTACGATGAAATTGGGTACATTGTTTCGTTGACATAGCATGCTATGCTAAAATGTATATACGGGCGCTATCTTGAAATTAAGCGTCTGGCCCTCATACAACACAGGTTATCGGTTCATATGGCTCACCACAGTTTTACATTTTGCCACATTTGGAAGGAATTTGTAAATTTTTTCCTGAGATACGACAAAACTTTACTGATTCGTATGGTACTATCTTAAAAAAACATAAGTTGAAATTTGTTACTTGGTTTCGTAGATATAGCATAGTATACTTAAATGTTTATACGGCCGGCATTTTGAAAATAATATTCGGATCCATTAAAACATGTCAGTTTACATAACCTTGACTGCCATATTTGGTAGGAATAGGTTGATTTATTCTCGAGATATAAAATTAAAACCTCACCAATTCAAACCGGGTTGAATCCCCGGCCGGGACACTCCGAATTTTTGCAAGTAGGAATGGTGCTGGACGACGCCGCTGGTTCGCGGGTTTTATCTGGGATCTCCGGTTTCCCCCTACCTAGCATTCCAGCGCTGCTCCATTCTCACATCATTTTACCCTCGTTGTATCTCAAGAACTCCTTGTTAATAGCCACCCAAATCTCTCAACTCAAGAACATTAAAACTTTAATTTCATGTTGCACTATCTTACTAAATGACGTACAAAAGAAGCTATGTATTGACACACTTGATGCTTGTAAAAGATAACTTCAGTGTAGCAAGTTTGGTCGTAATTTAGAAAAGTTATGGTACACAAGGCAAATAAACCTATAGTTATTAAAATTCCGCAATTTAAAAACTACGTCTCTTTTACATGTTGCACTATCTTTCAAAATAGCCGATTAACAATATTATCACTATTAAATGCATACATCATGCACTATCAACGTACCAAATTTCGTTTAATTCGGTTAAATGGCTCCCAAGATATAATGTAAGAATTAAATTTTTCAATTAGCTCTATTTTACAAAATTGCGGAATTTTTAGTTTTCTTAATGAAATGATTACATCAAGCATTGTCAAAGCACCAAATTTGTTTAAAGTCGGATCATTGTTTCCGAAATATAATGGAAAAAATTATTTATTTAAATTTGCGCTATCTTCCAAAATGGCTGATAAACACCATTATTGCTTTCTAAATGCAATGCTTATAAAATACATTTTAAAGGTTCAACATTTGATTTAAATCGGATGATTCGTTCCCGAGACATAAAAATTAAGTCTAAATTTTAAAAACCTCACTATTTTGAAAATAAGTGCATTCCTGCCATGAACGAAAACTTTGAAAGTCGGATTTTCTTACAAAATACTCTAAGTAGTCTAGTTTTGTTAGATTTGCTTCTCAGATTTAAAAGTTATTAGCGAAGACCTACATTCCAGACAGACAACCAGGGAATTGAATAAGCCCATCTTTCCTTCGGAAATTAAGTTAAAAACATAGAAGTTATGGGTGCTTAGATAATGCTTAGTAATAAATAGTTCTTATGCAAAATATCATTAAACTGAGTGCTCGCGAATGTGGTGCGTTGTCCCTTTGAAGCTTTGTTTGCATAAGGCGGAGGAATAACCTGAAAGTATAACTTTAGCAGGGTTTAAGAAAAATGGTAAGTAACCGCGAATGGACTATGGCTAGTTAATTATTAATGATTGGATAATCAATTTCTTGACCTGACTAAGTTTTTTCAAACCAGTCACAAACGCCAACAGTCAAATTTTCCCACGATAACTCATCGTTTTTATAAATAGGAAAATAGGTAAGTAAACATAAGTCAAATTGCATTATGGTTTCTTTCCCGTGAACGTACCCATTCGCCGATTGGCTGCTCAAGGCTCTGTGAATGTGCATTGAGTCTGATTTGCTACCGCGTGCTGCGTAAGATTCCTTATTAGCTAGGCCATCGGCTGACAAACATTTTACTAGACGCCGATTGTCGTACGGCGTTTCAGCATTTTGCTTGGCAGTGACGTAGTTTCGTTTGCTTGTGCGGCTGCAGTTCGCGCAGTGAGTGGCTAATTTCACTTCTGTATTCCTGAATAGGAAAATAAAGATAACTGTATACCTGATTCGCTGTTAATTACTAATCCAGACCCAGTGTACGCATTTGTGTATATTTTGCACGCGTACGTAAGTTTTGGTCTGCACTGCAAACTGCGAAACTCAATGACCAATGCTCTTACCTGCGTGTAAATTATTCGAAAACCGTCTAACTGGTCTATATCATAATTGGTTCATATAAGTGTAGCCGAACATATCGCCCTACAGTTCATAGGACGTGACAACGAAACGAGTGTTGTGCTGACATAAGTACAGAACGCATCATATTTTTTATTTTTTTTGCAATACCTGGAATCGTAAATAAAGTGGGCCTGAAAGGGTTAAACACTTTTGTAATTAACGTTTGAAAAATTTTACTGCCTTTAAGTACACATACTTTTACGGTGACACTGACATTGAGAGCTTAATAAAACAGATGTGAAATAGCCACTTATTCCGCGAACTCCAACCGCACAGGCCAGCAAAATGGCGTCACTGGCTAGCCACGTGTAGCAAAAGCGTTCGCCAATCAGCACCTGGTGTTCTATTTTCCAGCCGGCAAGCCAGCCAATAGGGAATTTTTCGCACCAAGCTGCAGCCAGTCAAAGAAAGCTGGCGCCTGGCGCTCACATCAAAAGAAACGCAAAATGCCACGCCATTTCACTTATGTGTACTTATCTGCTCTTGTCCATTGACTGGGACTGGTGTCAAAGTTAATTCAGCAACAGAGCAGGGAAGTAGTTCGATTACTTATTATCGAACTGAAGTGTGACATTAACATTTGTATATATATATTTATATTTTTTATTTAGATTTTGATTATTTCACGCACTTGATCGACAAAAAAACAATAATCGGGTCCATGCCATTATTAAATTTACCTATGGTGGAAATATACGTTCTAAGCAGAATTGTAGATACTAAACCGGATTTCAAAAGTGCTCAATTAATAGCAAATGGCTTATATAATCTCTTGTCCAAACGGCAATAACTGTGCATAACCATTGATCAGTTATCCCAAAAGGATACGCAGCGGTCGGTGAAAAATATTTACAGCATATTTTTGCGAACAATTTTATACACTGAGGTCTGCTTTCCGGATGTAAACACGGTAAATACCAACAGAAAATATTGTAACAATTGTGGCAACAGCGCTTAAAAACAAATTACCTTGTGTTACAAAACACTTTGAGAAAACTTTAACCAAATAACTTATCATGCACGTCGCCTGCATTAAACTAGACGTTTGGACAATACTGTTATTTAGAAATAAATAATTACTGGAAGTTTTTTCTTCTCTCTGAGACACAATTCGCCTTTAACGGTTCTTCAACTTGCAGATTCACAGACAAAACTGTGTCATCGTTTAATAAAGTAGATGTCGTGGTCTCGACCTTTCACACACGACCGTCGTTCTGAAACAGTGTGCGATAAATTGAGATTCTGAAGAAGACAAACTTTTCCAATGTACCCATTAGGAGTATTTCGGATCGTACTACAGGTTTCTCAATTTTTGCGGAAAGAGTTGGTGCCTATTTGTGTTACAAATCACTTCACCTAAGAGCGAATTTCACAGTTGAACGTTTTTAATTGCTGCGCGTTTTCGGTGCCAGCCCGCGAGTCGGAGTATTTCAGTACAGGAGTGACCCCAATCATGATTAGCTCACTCAAGTACTTAAACGTATTCTCACAAAGACACGCGGCCAATAACAAAAGGGAAACTGCAGGTACAGCCTGTACGAAACTATTTAACGCGGAAACCACGTGTCCCTAATCGCTTATTCCTGATATTGTCTGATGAGAGAATATGGTAGATGCCTCGGAGGATTTTTTTCTCAACCTAATCCTTAGTTGTACCTGCCCCTTCTGCTCATCCATTGGCCCCTTACCCTAACTGTACGACGTTTTCTTTGGGACGGGGAGATCCCGTCTGCAAAGCTTCACCGAACCCCTTTCCAGGTGTTAGGGGCTTGATTGTAGGTTTCGCTTTTTTTCCATCGGCCCTCCGCTTATAGAGGGAGAGCTACCCAGGTGTCTGTTGCACACTCGGCGCCATCTTGGAAAGGAACCACCTCATCACCGGTTGAGTCAGGCTAGTCGCACACTCGGTGCAAAGACAGCCGCACCGGGAACAAAAACCAGAGTATAGTCTATTCGCGATTTCTTCACACTTTTTGAATCACACATTTGATAAATCACTCCATGCACGACGTGTTTCGTTCTTTCCCAAACATTCCATGTATCACATGCGTTTTATACTTGTGTTGAAAATTAAATAACCCAATGTTTAGTTTTGATTACACTTTTACTTATTTTTAATCTATAAATTATAATATTTCATTTCTAATTAATATGAATAAACACAACGAGAAGACAATTGTGTTGGTAATGCCAAGTAAGGAATATTTCTTATGCAAAGTGTTATTAAAATGAGTGCGCACGAATGTGGTGCGTTGGCCTTTTTATGTAATTTTCTAGACTCGGTTAAGCTTTGTTTGCAAAAAGCTGAGGAATATGCTGGAAGTAGAACTTTAGCATGGCTTCAGTAAAGTTGGAAGTAACCGTGAACGGACTATAACACGAATGGCGCGGCGCGAGAAAGATATTATTTGTTGAAACACTAGAAGCATATGAAAGGACACGTCAAAAAAAATTTCATCTCGTTTACGTAGTTTGCCGACGTTTTCACGCTAGAGCCAGAAACCGGGAAAATTTGGATATTCACTTACTTACACGAACTATGTAAAGAAAAATCTAATTGGGTAGGTACGTCTTAATTTCTATTTGACAAGGTCATTGTATATGGAAAGGAAATTAGATCACCATTTGTGTGCAAAGATAGAATTGATTTGCAACCATCAACAACAAAAACAAATATAGTAATATTATGCACAATTTTTTGCAAATATTGAACATTTATTTAGTGAACAATTGTAAGATGTATAGAACATTTACCTTATACCAACGGAAAGTAAATGAAAACGTTGAGAGACATGACATCACTTCACCTACGCCAAGTAATAACTAGTTTTAACTAATCAAATCATTTGACATGAATGTTTAATGATAATATCATCGAACACCTATCACGTTCTTCACTGGTTGCAAGACACGTGCCTGACAAAAGTACAGTGTAAACCAAAAAATTATGTGATTGCAACGCTTGAACTCAAAAATGAATGTGTAAACCAACGGTTAAAAATAAAATCTCATATTTGATATATTTCCATGCATCACCATTTGAAAAGCAGCACTGTACTGTAATTATAATTACTGACGTTATTTCCGATCATACAAGTTCCTGGCGTACAGTACTTTGGAATTTCCCTGGTTGACTGTGAGCCTGAAATAAACAGGAAACTGTTTGTCTGTCCTAGAGATAAGTCGCGAACAACACATTTCTAAGGCTTCGCACTATCTCAGCAGCCAATGAACACATGGCAGTGGCTCTAGCGCATTTATTTATTAGTAATTTTTGATTGAATATCCAAGTGAGCATTGCTTTTTTGAGGGACATCACATACACGCCTGGCTGCGGCTTTGAAATGATTTCTTCACACAGTAAAGTTGTTAGGTTAACAATTAATTACATAATTGTCACATATTGGACATGTCACATTTCACAGCGACAGTAATAATTTTCAATACGAGAATTGTAATGCAAGAGAAAGCACTACTTTGCATGTACCGTTCATACCAAGATAAAAAGTGAATTTTAATTAATTATAAAATATAAGCATGTCTTATTCCCAAATGACACACTGATGTCGCATAAACATTCTATTGATGTTACATTAGGCCTCCATTTAAATATGTCGTATAAACATTCCACATGTTTTTTTTTTATCTATATCAACATATATAACAGTATGCAATACATTGTCCCATGGGATAGGGCCACTGTGAAAGGTTTTATAAAAGACTGAAGTGTAATTGGCCTGCTGGTAAAGCATTTGGCAAAATAGGCATACTCGAGGTTCTGTCTATAGATAGACACACTGGAAAATCGCAAAAATAAACTGAGCCAGCATATCTTTGGTAAAACTCTATCTAGTTTATTCTTTAATGAGTAGGTGATCAAGTTCCTAACTCGGACAAGATCTGCAGACATACAAAAACCACAGAGTAGGTAAACACACAGAGACGAAATGGCGCAATCATGAAATCATGGCTCTGTCTGGAATGTATGCACCGCCAATGATAATTTTTGAACACGCGACCCGAAATTCAACAAACTTGGTACACAAAGAGTACTTAATAAGGAAATTCAACTGTTATAAATTTTAGTACCACGCCTTGTGTTTATTTTCTAAATAAAATTATGATGGTTATTTTAATATTTTGGGCACAATTTCATCATTTAACCAATTAAGACAGAATTTCATATTTTAATAGCTCATCATGAAAATATTTCATTTTAACACGTAGGTATATTGTTATTGGCCCGTAATTTCAGAAGACATCAGTACAATAAAAAATTAAGCTTCGACATCATACCTCTGAAATTACCAAATAGATTCTTACCAAATTTCTCAATTTGCTAATACTATGGTAAGCTATGTTACCATATACGATTTAAATAGATAATTTACTTGTCTTGAGCACGGTGGTGGTATAAAAATGTTAGGTTAATTTGGTCTAAGCCACTATAGCACACCGGTTAACTAATTGCGGCCATAACAAGAACGCTAAATGAGTGACTGAAAAGATTTGGGCGGTTTTTGACATTTATTTTCTAAATAACGACAATATAAACCGTTTTAATTCTATGTCATATCTACGAAAAGATGTATCCAATTGCAACCAAACTGTGTATGCTTGGAGGTAACCAATAACATTGAATCGAATGTATTATGTAAACATTGAGAACATTGACATTTTTATTGTGGTTTCTGTTTTTGTAATGCATATGTGTGAAATAATGAGCAAATTTATAAAATATTTTCTTTCCTAACAATTCCCAGATTGTCACATTGAACCTCCACTCATCCGATACGCCCTGCAGGACTCGGAGACGTAATAAACATCCAGTACTCTGATAGCTTGATTCCGTGTGGTCGGGCGGAACAGGAGAACGAGTTATGTCTAAGGAGACCGCCAATAAGCAAGTGACTTGTGATCGAGAATATAGGGGGTCTGAAGTATAGATTTGCGCCATGTTAAAACGCGAAATAGCAGATTAGACAAGTACGCAAAGACAAAGTGGCATAGCCGCTTCTTTGATGTGGGCGTAACCATACTCTGATTGGCTGCACGAGGGTCTGGGGAGCGGGCCTTGAGTCTGACTGACTACCGCGTGTTGCCTAAGATTCGCTAACAGCTGGGCTGCCACCGTACCAATAACTAGAGACGTGAAAAATTCGCTTTGTCTTCAGGTGGAAGAATAGACTCCACTGCTTTATAAACAAGTGAGCACAGTCCGTGCTGTCATAGGCCGCTGCACTTTGATTAACGTCCCCTACATGAATGATTTTCTTAAAAGAGATAAGCCACTCCGTCGCGGATTCTGGCTCAAGAGTTCTCCGAGGCATGCCAGACATGCAACCGGCCAATGGCCGAAGTCAGTCAAACGCACGGTAACTTGTAGTTCCACATGTCCTTAAATAATAACGCGGATTTTGCATGTCTTTACCAATAACTAACCCCCTTACTATTTCGCGGATTGATTTGGCAGACGATTAAACGTACATTCCTATATACACTCGAGACGCTAAAGTTTTCTTGTTGGTTGTCGCGAACAAGTCAGGTCTTCGTACATGACTGTTGAACGCTAACCCAACATTACTGCGTCCTGTTTATCACTGACTCAAAGTTCAACGGGCGTGTCTGGTCTGAACAACTACCTTCAAACCACAATGGAAGGAGATAAGACCAAGTGTTTGAAGTCTACCTCACCGCAGAATGCATTCGCGAAATACTTGAAGGCTCTACCAATAACTGAAGGTAAACTGCGGTAATGCATGTAGGATTTTTAAGTTCATCTTGGGAGGAAATATTTCCCGAAAATCAGATGTCCATAATAGTGTTCAATATTACAACGCTGTTTACTCGCAATGAAGTTATTTTTAATAAGGTGTATTACTTTTTAAATACGTGTGAGCCATCCAGGTTTTAAAAACAATAAGTATCCCGCTTTTTCATAACGTTTCTTTCAACAGCGCAGTAACGCCCAGAGTTCAACGACATTCAAGCCAGCGCGCGTGAGAATTTGGCCGTCCCGCACCGCTGGCCCAGGGTAAATAAAAAAATCGTTCAATGTAGCAGATATTTTTATTCCTCGCACTCGCGTACGGCGTTCGCTATTTTTTTTCCTTCCCCTTGTGTTTTTGTTTACGGGGCGGAGAGGCGGAAGTGGTCGGCGATGTTTATTTCCATATCCAACTTTACCTATCGTGGGGCGGCAGGCAGCGACTGGAGGAAGCAGGGAGACCTGTCAGGGAGTGGATCGAAAACAAAATGGACGGCGGGATGTCGTAGGTACAACGATGACGGGAGGAGGGGTGAAGGGATGTGCAAACATCAACCCCTTACAACCACTCCCCGCTACGGCCTGTCCGAGTGACGCTACTCGCAGGCTGTGACTACAAAACAACCCCTCGCCGACAGGACTATATAAACCTGGGAGCGTCCTCACAGATACACTCCCCGGGCGACACGTCGGCCGAGGCTATGTTACTAGTGGTGGGGGGTGAGAGGTAGGGAGTAATACGGAAATTGCTTCCCTGAAAAATGCATGCGCCAGAAATAGAATCCCTCTACGCGCGGGGGGTTCTGCCCTTCTTTCGAGTCACGCGTTTACTCGCAGGCGAGAATTATTATTTATGAAACAGACGCGTGCAATTATTTCTCTCTTGTCTCTGAGAATAAAAAATCGTATAGAGGTTGTTGTCAGGCATTCAAACTCCATTCTACATATGCGGACTATATATATGCATATGCGAATACAACGGCCTCTCGGCCTTCGTACTTTTATATTTTTACGTAGCGCTCTTAGCCAGATGGTCATCCCGCGCTACGACCACCCAATCGGCGGGGAAGAGGGATCACGCCCTCTAATCGCAGGTGGCCCAGCCACGCACCTGAGGTAACCAAATCCAAAGCCCCAACCTGATTCACAAGTACGGCCAAGTACACCCTTCCCTTAAGGTTGAGAGACCATCGCCCTCGGAAACCAAGCGTGTGGTCTGGCCGGGGTTCCATCCTTACCCATAGTGTCTTACCAGGCGGGATGCCGCCCACTGCCCGGTCTTCGCTGTAAGTAACACTTCGTTTACGATATTTATTCTTTCGTAAATCAGTGTTTTAAACTACAGCGTCAACACTGTAGTTTTTCTGAACAGACAGCTGTATTAAAATCCTGTAGTTAACGCTTAAAATTCTGAGTGAACGGAACACACGCGAAGATTGTTTATGACATTTTATATCGACGTCGCAATGCTTCGTAACTAGGGGCAGTGATATTTCACGAAAAGATTTCGAGACAAAATACAGTCCGAAGCACTGCAGGGTCGTCCAGCTTCTTTGATTGACTAAAAAAATGTTCTGGGTCGTGTTAACCGTTTGCGCACGAATCACGACGGTTCAGTGTCGGAGTTACTTAGTCCTGAGGGGCTAGGTCAAAGCGGACACGGCACCAGCAGCCAATGGAGGTATAACAACAGCTGAGGTGTGTATATATTATTGAAGTCTACTGTGTGGTCCGATTTTTACGCGAAAAGTCACTGGCCCTATTCATAACGGTCGGATGTGACCTTGAGACGTTTAATATTTATTTGCTAAGGTGGCCCCGTAAATCATTTTACTATGCTACGTCCTATATAGACAGTAGTTTTCTGATCTTAAAATGTTCTAAATTGTTGACGAAAACCTTGCTTCCTGGTTTTTTTCACTTATTTAGTCGGGGTCACGGTGGCTGAGTGGTTAGATTGCTCGCCTCCCACGAAGGCGAACCGGGTTCAATCCCCGGTGGGCCACACCCAGATTTTCGCAAGTGGGAATCGTGCCAGACAATGCCGCTGGCCAGGGGGTTTTCTCGGAGATCTCCCGTTTCCCTCCGTCCTTTAATTCCGGCGCCGAGCCGCTCCGTACTCACCCCACTTCGCCCACGTTGTTAAAATCTCTCCACTACATTTTTCTTTCAATAAACATAACTTTAGCTACAAATGTTTAGACACAAAATCTGCAGACAGTAAATATATTTCTAGCTGCACGCTTAATAAAAAAACTGGACAACGTTAAATCACTACTGAGTACCCAGAAAGGACCAATCTGTAATGCGCTGGTCTAGCTAACAAGGAATCACCCGGTACGAGGCGCAGCCAATCAGAGAGTGAGTACACACACGAGAAACGGACATCCACAAATGTTTGCACGTAAAGTGTGGTGTTCGCCCACAATTGTATGTAATTTAAATCGGGGCATACCCACAGTAACCGCACTGGAGAGCCAGTAAATGTAACTTACCATACTTACCATACTTACCAAACTTACCGTACTTATCGACAAACGAATCGCTGGTAGCCCGTGTTTCCCCAACGAAGCGAAATCAGGTTTCCACTGGCCAACGAGTCAACACTGCGGGCGGCAGACGCCCCTCGTGCAACAACTCGCCTGCCGCCACTGCAGCATGCTTATTCTGTAAGCCCTCGGGTTCGTCGATCCCTCTCAAATGTTTGCACAGCGCAACAGTGTGCGATGGATTACTGCGATTACGCGGAGCACAAGTATGTAGCGAGAATAGCCACAAGTTGCTAGTGCTATGTTAAAACTTTATAATGAAAGGGCTTGACACGCGATTAGGTAGAAAATATAAAACATTTAATCCTTCATACTGTGAAGTTAAAAGACACTGGAATATTGCGAAAAATGTTTTCAGCCAACATATCTTCCATAACACTAAAGCTATTTTTATCCTTTTATGACTGGACGATCAAGTTGTGTAATTGAGTATGTTCTTTGCATACCAATCACAAACGTTCTGCTTTAAAGTATGTTAGAATCATTATTGCATTACTAGCTACATGTGAAAATTTCCCTCTCAACTAGTTGAAGATTATTGTAAATTTATTTTTCGTTTTCCCACCACTGCAGCCATGCACTCATCATATTGGCACCTCCTAAAATAACATCATTAGCATTGTTGAGCTGCAAAATTAATCATTTTATTTAAATAAAAAATCTTTTATCATAAAAACAGTGCTGTTCCAGTTTGCCTTAGTGACCACATCTTCAGTTATCTTGAGAAGTGAGGAGACAGGAGTGATTCACCATTTTGTATTCGATGGGTCATAAATAAAAGTTACATATTTGGTTTAATATATAATGTATTTAACTTCTTAAATACATGTATTGGGCGAATTCACTAAGACTCACATTTCCAAGGAAAATGCGATAGTAACATCACAACCATCAATTATGCCAAAAATAATTTTATAAATAAAAGTTCTGTATTTAATTTAAAACGTATTTTTATTAAACTTGCCAACTAAAGTGTATCTAGCGGCATGTATACAAACTCGCATTTTCAAAAAGAATTATATTATTATGCGACGACAGCCGAATACATAAAGCATAAATTTATAATATGAAAGATCTAATTTTTTTTCATATAATTTTATTTAACTTTTAAAAACAAGCGTATCAAGATATGTGTCTGCGGATTCGTATTTTTGAGGTATTTTAGAATAAAGTGTTAGTAGTTATGATTATGTGACAATGACCAGAGCCATATTGGATTTTTCAGCATATAATATGTTTGTAGATGTACAAAGTTTTATACAGTTCTGAACTTGTGTTTAAAAGTCTGATGCTACTGTAACACTAAAAAATTCCATTATTCACGCATGTTCGGTGCCATATTGAATTTAGTTGGTATATGCATTATCTTAGGGTTTTGAAAGTAATTATGTAACCAGCCCCAAGCTGCAAATCGGCTCTCAAGACCTCGCTGTTATTAGCCGCCCAAAAGTCTTCACTCAGTCACTCCAATCTGCAAATACAGGGCATTACCTGAAGCCATTTTTTAATTACTATACGTCTGTGTTGGACACCCACAAACCTAAAGGCATTTGCAATTCAATAATGTTAGACACTAAGAAATTATCGTGTAAGTAAAATTTCCGCCCTAGATAATGTGCATAATTTATGTTAGTCCCCAAGTTTATTTATAGGCATAACTATAGATAAATTGCAAACCATTCGGGCTAGGCTCTCGAAATACAGTATGTTGCACTATTTCCTACCCAGTTAATGTGCGAATGACAATTTATGCACCATAAACTTCCATAGGCATAGTTGGCTAGCATTTTCAATTAGTTTTATACCCTTTAATATCAGTATGCAGGTAACATTTTTGGCCCTGAAACGAACGTACACCATGTTACGCTCAGTCATTTTATAGGAATAAATAAAAATTAACTGCAAACCATTAGAGCAAGGGCTACAAATTCTCATAATTGGTATTTCTCCCAATCCCAAGATTGTAGGTAGGAGATTTTAAGACTTAATCACTTTCATAAGTGTCATTAACCATCATTTTCGAACTGTTGGAGGCAGAGCCATGAAATTCATACTTTAGGTAACACTTCCAATACACAATACACTGATAGGACACCCAACCACTGTTTACAGAGATACAGCAGATTGTTTTATAAATGCCTTTCAACAAAAGTGCCCATATCTTGCTAGCTGTGCAAGTCCACATTCTGCGATTATTCCAGTAGACGCCGTCATATTAGGAAATGCAGATGTTGAGCCCTCAACTGTCGTTTCACAGCCAATGTCAGCCTCGCAACTCTTGCACAGAACCAGAAGCTTTTCTACCATACATGTTTAACATAAAATGAGAGAGTACTCTTAGATGACTCTCATACACTGTTCACACTAGCAAAGGGCTCCCGATGATTGGAAAACACGCAGACACTAATAAAAACGCATATATATTTTACACTTTTTAAGATAAATGAAAATTAGGCGAAGAGAAAAAAGTTATATATTGAAAATGGAAACCGTTAAAGCTTTCTGACGAAACTCATTTACTCAGCTCGTAATAGAAGGAACCATGAAATAATAATCGACATATTGGATCATGACATGTGACCTTGACCTGGACGTTTTTCCACCATCTCGGATGTCATCTGTCACTTAAAAAAATATATTTTTAATTTGTCTAAAATAATTGTTTTGTTTTGTGTGGATACAGATACTAGCATGAAGAAGATAACAGTACAGATTTCGCAGCCTAATAAGACAGTTCGGAGCTTAAGCGGATAACAAACAAACATTTACTCAGAAAGAAAATCGTGTCGGATGATGCCGCTGGTCGGCGTGTTTTCTCGGGGATCTCTCGTTTCCCCCGCCCTCACAATCCATCGCTGCTCCATACTCACCTTGTTTCACCCTCATCGGCTCTCAAGACCTCGATGTTAAGAGCCGCCCATATCTCTCCACTACACTAAACTCTCAGAGATATTGCTTGTGATACCGTTTCGAAGTTCATTGGTTCGCTCTTTAATGTTGATACGTGGTCGATCATGCACAATAAACATTTTTGGCTTATCTGAGTGATGGCAGGAGATTGGCAGCCGCACTGAAATGATGGGCCAGGAAGCATTGACATCATCGACGTTCTGCACGGTAGTTACAAGCTTAATGACAGCATCGCACAGAGCGGGCACAGCCATGCACCGCCATCTAAAATCACAAGGTCAAAGCCGAGTAAGAAATGTCAACTTATAAGTGCACAAAGCAACCGGGAAAATGCAAAGTAAAAAAATATTATATACATCGACGGAGTAAAGAAATGAACACATGATGTAAATCGATTAATTAAGAAAAGTAACGGGTTTCGTGCTTCACCTCATGTTGAATGTTGAAGTGCAGAGATTCGGGCGGCTTTTAACATCGAGGTATTGAGAGCCGATTGTAGGTTGAAGAAGCGTGATGGATCACACGACTAGTTGGTAACGATAGTATCGATATTTAAAGCGTAGATCATTAGCTACAATTTAATTTTGTAGTTACACACACTTCATGCTTTCTATAACATTAAATATCGTAACGTATTCGTGATACAAAATTGACGAAATGGTCCACAAAATTATATAAATACTGTAAAAAATTTTAAGCAGATTAAACATTAATACATTACGCAAAGCGCCAACGACACTATATGCACACTAGGAAAAAAACCCCTCCCACTCCTGATCTGCTGCCCACTGGCCTGATTGCAATTGTTTATGTTATAGGTGCGTTCAGGTAGGTGCGGAACTATGGCTTGCCCTCGCAGTCATAAAAATATCAGCAAATATAGATAGCCTGTCATTTAATTCACGTAGAATTTGAAAAGGTACTTCTTTTAACATAAAATAGAAGTAATTTATGCCATATACATATATTATGCTATTGTGTTATTTTTTTTAAAAACTGATTTTCAAGACATGGAGTGGGGGAGGATAACCGTCTCATCAAAATTTCAGGACGCAATCTCAAATTAATAAAATAAAGACAGTTTTACAAACTTTGATATATTGCTTAAATTTTTAAATATTTTCAGGTCAGTTTCGTGTAAATTTGTGATTTTTGTGAAAAGTTCTATTTCAAGGAGGCAGGTTGATTGGGTCAACGAAGTGAAATGCCAAAGAAAAAAAAAGTATAAAAAATTAGCTGGTGCATGAAACATTAGTCTATTAGATTTCGCTTGGTGAATGGTGTTGTGATTGGTGTCACATCTAGCGACGTTTACCCACTTGACACGTGCTACGTGAGCTACGCGAGAGTTGGAGGCGTGCGTGGACGTTAAGCGTGCCTGGTGTAACGAGAAGTGCCGTGAGGACCCACCGGTCTGCCGCGTGCCTCTTCCAAGTGCTGCTCATCGACTGCGCGCGTCCGCTAGTTGCCTCATATTTACCCTTTACACCCACCTCCACGACTATATTCATCGAAGACTTAAAGGAGCATGCGTGCTACATGTGACGTCACGGAGAAGCACCAACAACGTCTCCCCGGCTGTTTTAAAATGTTCTGGCCTCTTTGGAAGAGAACGATGGAGCGAAATATGAGGGATGGTTTCCTGCCTTCTGGACAGAGAGAAGCAGAGGGGGACTCTCAAATGTGAGGTTCCTCTAAACTTTGTTCCGACGGTGTTTGCGAAGGGCTTGTGGAAGGGGGGCAGGGGGGGTGCCAAGATATTGTAACTATGAAAAATATTCTTTTAAAATTGTATTTATTTTTATAGAAGTTAATGCATTTATAATGTGGTAATACTCATACTTGTAATATTGTATTCCTCATACTCAGGGGACCATGGAATATGTAATGATTTCAGGGGTTCTGTACAAATATTCCATCTTCTGTATAACCATTTTGGACTTGTATTTCAAAATATTTTGTCGTATTTTATGAGACAAGTTATAGATAAGATTATTGAGCCGAAATATATCTGAACCAACCAAAATACGGCGTATCAAACTTTCACAAACCCTACACATTTAACTTCTTTTTGCGACCTGACGGGGAGAATTTTTTGTCTCTTGTTATTTAAATTATTTTTCACTGAAGGAAGGAGACATGAAGCTGCTGTCCTAAGTGTTAGAAAGCTACTGGCACAACATAATGCAGAAAAGGCTGTTTTGCTCATGTGTGCAGCTGTTGTTTAGAATATACACGATGTAGATTCGCCTCTATAATTTCCATTATTTCATAACCAAACGAGTTCACCTCTATCTTATTATTCTCTTTTTTAACTTTCCTAAAAGCTACCAGATATGGAGGGAAGCTGCCAGCAGACACGATGACGATTTTTTCTTGCTCTGATGAAATTTCTGCGGAAAAAAAATGCCACCTTTTCCGATTGAATTTCAACTATAATTTTTTAATTGCAGCACGATCGGGGTCAGGTAACCGTATTGGTATTTCAATTGCAGAATCTTTCCTCTGCCCAGTTTTGTAGTCCACACCACTGACAGCAATGTCTCGCTGCTCCGTGACAATTTACGTGAAAGAAATTCCTCGTGATAGATTACAGAATTCGCTTTGATTGCAACCACGAACGCTAGAAGAAGGCGACGTGAAGTTGAGATGGGAAATCAAAGGAACTATTTCCGGTATGTGTGGAGCAATTCCAATTCAAGTTGATGCACGAATGCATTTTACACTCCGGTGCACAAGCTTCACCTACATCAGTGCTAAAAAAAAAATGTAAGGTATAAAAAAAAGAAATGTACAGAAAAAAATGGCTACCCTTAAATCATGATGCTATATATCCAAATAAAGATAAAAAATCTTTGAAATCCCACGAAAATCATTTTGGGATGATGATAAATTTCACAAGTCTCAAAATATGCGATCAGCATATTTTGATGTCTTTATAGTCGTTTGTTGTCAGGCTGATTTTCACGGCCTCTTACGAACGGACTCAAGGATTTTGCGGATTCATTTAATCGCAGGGTTTTCCTTCAAGAACTCATATTCTGTATAACTGGTATTTATGGTTGACAGCTTATTTGAAAGAATTCAATTGGGTTTGAGCAAGTAGTAAACAGAAATATACCGTGTGGTGTACCCAGTAACAAACAACCCTCCCTTCCCCTCCCTCTCTGCGCAAAAACAAGCATTTTTCTGTGTCAGTATAGCCAATGTTTTCATCTATCTTATATATTCATCACTGTAGTTTTCGAGGCCATAATTAAAAATAGTTTTATTTTATATCTGAACGATGTATGTTGAAATACAAGCCTGTAATGTGTAACATGCCATACAAAAAAATGACTTTATAGCGTTCTTGGTAAATTATTGCATTAAAAAAAATTGAAAAATTGGGAGTCTAACAAAATGGTTTTCAAAATTTTCCTTTTAAAAGTATAAAATATATCATATTGGATTACAATGTAAAGAATATAATTGTGTTTTGTACAATAGGCAATAGTCAATTTATTTCGAATATATACATCTTCCGTAAGATATATCTAATAGCACATGTGGATATCGTACGGATCATTTCTCCGGTTTTTCTGTACCTATCAAAATAAAGCATCATTTCTAGCAATTTATAGTCTATTCAGTCCAATTTACACTTTTTTTATGTTTTATCATAACTGAGATTTATATTTGGGTATTCCACTGTTTAGAAATAATGGTGGTGTAAATAAATAAACAGATTTGCTTCATAATGTGCCTATAATAGACAGCAATTTTCTCTTTTAAAAATTGAATTTAGAATTTCTTGTTTAACCGTCTGAGGAGAATGCACATATATACTCGGATGTACGCTTACATGGAAATTTGTTGGCTCTTGGAGACCAAACTAATACTTTAATAGCTTTATTGTTTCTCTGAACTTCAAAAAAATTTTAAGTTACAACTTGTCAACATTTCAATTTGTAGGAATAAAACTTTTCTCTTTTATCATTTATGAAATGAGCACGGTGGGTTGTGAAGCCCGTTACTTCGCTCACGACACATAAATTGGTACACGGTCAACCCTCGATTCCATTGGCCGACGGCCAGCCAATAATAAACGTTGCAGAGTTCAGTAAAGCGTGTACGGTACAGCCATGACCTATAGTACGATTGTATGAGAACATATAGAGACGATCGCACATGATATTGCTGTATTGGAAAATATAAGCAGCTCACTTAAACCTTGTTCTCAGTGCCAGTAAATATTTTCCATCGTCAAAGGGTTAATATCTAGAATAACTACCAAAATTTTTATTAACGATAATTTATCGCGACAAAATTTGTCCAATGGCTAGCTTATAATGTATTTTGTACGACTTTGAAATTCTTCTCTCTTCATTGGACGTTCTGTGTGTACACAGAGGCGAAATGGCGTGGTGATTACTTTCAATTGGACGTACCCATTCTGTGAATGGCTGCACAAAGCACTGGGAATGGACCTCGTGTCTGATTGGCCACCAAGTGATAGAAGAGATTCCTTATTGGCTGAGCTGCTGGCAGAGGAGTAAGTTACCATGGCTCTGAATGATGAATGGCGTTTTAACATGTTGTTGGCCAGTAACGCCATTTTGCTGGCTTGTGTGGCTGAAGTCTGCGGCATAACTAGCTGTTTCGCCTCTTTATTCTTACATACTCTCTGGCCTCGTCATGAATGCGTTAACAAACAATGATTGCTCAATGCTCAGAGACCTACAGTGTTTTACAAAATATGTTGGCAGAAATTATGTTTGCAGTTTTCTTCCTTTGTGAAAATATTGATCACTCTCCCTAGTCACGATTTTTTGTAACTAAAACCATGTTTGTAACACGTGTTATCTTTTGATACCAAAAAGTTGGACTGCATTCTGTAAATTACTGCGCATAATTACAAAATGTACAGTTTCTCTTGAAAAAAGGTTTTACAAATATCTAATACGTAAGTTAGTTACTCAGTTTTTCATCATAATATGATAAGCTCCAATTACATGATACGTACTGTAGTTTGGTACTCAACTTTAATTCAGACTAATCTTTGCTTGTAAAAATTTATCTCGCGTTACCTACCGAAAGTAAGTTATATTCAACATGGCTTAGGAGTACTTACGGTTGAATTATCTCACATAATACCATTTGAGATAACTTTACATACAGCACGGGAAAAAATATATGCATGCAAGTAGTTACGATATCAGGTATTTATGCTTATGCAAATTTCAACAGCAGTAGTTTAGATAAAAGCTCTCCCGGTTTCAACACAAACGAGATAAAAAGCTACCCTGCATTTTGCTTTGCTATTCTACGTCTTCGAACCTTCTTTACTCGCACTGCAATTATCTTCTTTTTTCATTTTATTGCACTTTTTACTTTTCATTTTCTCCGAAGGTTTTACGAGCCGAGTGCATTATTTTTTTCTGGTGGTTACTTTACGGAATTTTGTACACGGTCTATGGGCTACCAGGAATGCATATTGCAAAATTTGGGAATTGCGAAAGAAACCAAAGTCGGATAATTTTAACAAAATAATGTATTTCGAGGCGCCATTAACTAAAAACAGTGTATTTAGTTAAACAGTGTAGTTAAAATAATACTTGCACGACAGGACCTTCAGAATATTAGATACCCAGTTTTGAGTGTTTCCGTTCTAAACAAAAATACTATACAACCAAAAAAAAATATTCACGCATGAAAAAATATTAATAGGCCCAACATTCGTACATAATACGTGTCGTGATAAATCAATAGGGGCGGTAACTTTTAATTTTATGTTTTAGTTATAACATACTTTACATACATACTATATATATATATATATATATGTCACAATGTATGAATGCAAGTGTGCATACATGTGTTCGGCTATGTGTGTACGTATATGTGTATGTATTTTTTTGTGTAGTTTGTTTGTTATGTATACAATTCTTCAGCATGCGACTGATCTGGGCCAAATCTGCGTAGGACGNTGTCACAATGTATGAATGCAAGTGTGCATACATGTGTTCGGCTATGTGTGTACGTATATGTGTATGTATTTTTTTTGTGTAGTTTGTTTGTTATGTATACAATTCTTCAGCATGCGACTGATCTGGGCCAAATCTGCGTAGGACGNTTTTTTTGTGTAGTTTGTTTGTTATGTATACAATTCTTCAGCATGCGACTGATCTGGGCCAAATCTGCGTAGGACGAAATGGGCTTTGGTCTCCATTGGTGCCTAACTCCCCTCACCCCTTAAACACTTAAAGCAGGGTCGTGTTTCTCTCGGAGACCTACAAATAGTTATATTTATAAGATATAGAAGTTAGTGTTCTTTTCATATGCTTTATTGAAATTTCGACACACGGGAATCTGAATCAGCGGTGAATATGTCGTGCTCAATTTTTTAGCTCTCGAATATTCGGGTACATGTGACCCCACTTCATTAGAATTTTGGGGTCTGAATAGGGGAGCAAATGATTGACTACTAAGAATAATTGGAGGGTATATGTTCCTATCAAGTTTAGCTTGTTGCCGCTCAAAATTTCAACTGTATGGTTTATTTAAGCATAAATTGGATAATATCAATGTTTTTTTTTCGAAACTGCAGGCAAGGTACGGTGTACTCGAGCAGAATCCGGTTTGTTTACAGCCAGTTTCACTGAGGCGATATATGTGGTCGTGATCGATAATTGTTTATCTTCTGACAATAATGTTTCCGGTTTTAATTCCGAATAAGCTCTCGAGTTTTGTTACTTATCCGTAGCCTATATTCGGACGCGTTAGCTCACGAAAACCCTCCCTTACCCATTACACTTCTTACGTAAAATCAGGGCCGTTAATAAGCACAACTAAAAATACTCCACTGGATTGCTCATGATGAATTTCTTACGCAGTTATGGATGGATCAGTGAATCGTAGTTCTCCAATCAAGTCATGAAGTGTGTGGTTCGACAATAAAATTGCAGGTGACAGGAATAGAGACAGGCACCACTTAAATATCATATTTTTCAAATAACTTGCACCAAACAATCGTCTATTGCAAAAACCTTAAATTACCTCATCGTGTTTTATTTGCTGTTTATTAAAAATATTGCCCCAAAGTTCCCGAAATCATGCAAGCCGAAGGTCTTGCAAATTGGTGGAATTTCCTTTGAGTCATACATTTTAACTTACGAGGGCGTAAGACATAAATTAAGCCAAAATAGGTTAATTAACGTCTGCGGGTTTTTAAAATGCAACACAGAAAAGAAAAACAACTTTGTGAGAAACTACTTTGCAATATTTGTGTATTTATTTCGTAACTTGTAAAATTTTGCGCCGTGATAACATATAAAAATTTACGGGGTTCGGGATAGCTCGGCAGAAATATATCGCTCTGATAAAATATCTGCTCACAAAGACAGCAAAAATAATCCCGTATACTTTATTCACGGTTTCTTCAAACTTTTGAATTAAACCTTAAAAATAACTCCCAATTTATGACGTGTTGGTTTGCAAAATATGCGACATAACGTAAGCGTTTAGACATAAAAGCATATTATTTTTCTTTAAAATAAACTTTTGCTTATATTTTATCTGTAAATTACAATATATCTTTTAAACTTAAAATGAACTGAAAAGGAATAATATAGGTTTGTTGGTACTGCGTAGTGAGAAATAGTAATAATGTAAATTATTATTACATTGAGTGCTCACAAATGCGGTACTTCGTCCCTCTTGTGTAATTTTCTAGCCTAAGTCAAGCTTTGTTTGTATGAGGCATAGGAATATTCTGATTAATGGACTTTAGCAGGGCTTCAGAAAAGTTGGAAGTAACAGAGAATGGATTATAAGATTGCCTTTTCTTCGTATTTCTATACTGGATTCCATAAAATGGTAAAATACGATTAACCTCTATGGCGTTAATATGTTCCATTCCCTCTTAAGTCGATCGCTTATTTGGAGCTATTGTCGGTATCGATGCTCAGAAGAGCGGGGGCGATAAGGGTGACACTCCCACGCACATCAATGATGTCATCGTCGGTACGCGTAGGGCTCGGAATCGGCCTATAATGTTTTTGTACTTTTGCGTCGACCTTAGGGCATTTTCGGATGTGACCCTATCATTTTATTGACGGAAAATCCGAAGCAATGTTCAGCGCATGTCTTTCAAGTACTTCTTTTATGTATCGAATCGGAATATTTTGAGATGCAGCGCTTTGGAAAAGCCATTTTTAGCTTTATTGTAGTGCTCAGAAATTGTGTGTCTAATATGCGCGATGTCTTAAATGCGTTATCTTTCAGCACATTGGGCGGACGTTTAACAGTTTCCTATAAAACTGAATTTTGAACACTCTTTATAACCAGATATACAGCCCCATCAAAATATTGCGCAGTTTCTTTCGTCTACCCAGTGTGCAAACATTAATTTAATTTAACCCTGCGATGACGACCTTTAATTCCTTTGGAACATTTAAGCGTTATTGTTACGGCAATTCTTACTGCAATGCGAACATAAAAAAGTATATATATATATATATATGATTCTCAGTACTATCAAGCGTAATCTATAATTTTTGTGAAACCTTTAATCCACAATTCACTGACGATAATATTGCAGAGAGACCAATTACTCTTTACGGTTTTGTATATAATAAACTAAAAATTTTCCCCCNTTCACTGACGATAATATTGCAGAGAGACCAATTACTCTTTACGGTTTTGTATATAATAAACTAAAAATTTTCCCCCGAAGTATTGATTAAATAAGCGTTTAGTTAACCTTGAACATTATGTACAAAATAACTGTATTATCGCTAAAAACACTTTCGGCGATCTCCACTGCGACAAAAAAAATTCGTAACAAATGAAATATTGCGGGACATAACTGAACTCGTATATCCTAGCTTTGCCAAGGGCGTACGTAGAATGCGAGGATTTGTGCGTAGCTTGACTCCTCGTTTCTATGCGTGACAACTGCGTTGCATCGTAACCTTACGTCACCGACATCCCCTCCTCTTCCTCTTATACTTTTTTTTTATAGTTTCCTCGTCCCATAAACAGCTTTGCTTCCCACTTGGGCGAGGATTGCCTCGGGATTCTTCTTCTAAACGTTTCTCCGTTTGCTGGCGGTCGTCGCTGCCAACTGCAAACTCGTCTCCTGCTCTGCCCCCTCCCCTCCTGATCCCATCCTCATTTCCGCGCCTCTCGACGTTATTTGAATACGCGCGCACCTTATCTCCTCGAACTTGTTTGAGTTCCGCGCTATCAATCACCGGAAAAGACGTCGTCGAAGCGACAGAGAGAGAGAGAAAGAAAGAGAGAGAGAGAGAGCGCGAGAAAAAGAGCGAGAGGTGCAAGATAAAAATTTCCACTCCTTCCTCTACACTTCCTTCTCACCAATGCTTTATCTCCGAAGACAGTGTTGCCAAATCAGTGGATTTTCCACCAGATTTTGGTGGTTTTTAAGTTCTACCTACTGGCCAAAATTGTTACCTATTTAGAGGAGAAAAAGTGTCTGTGGATAGTGGTGAATAGTTTTCTGGAAGCAAAACTTATAAATAACTATGCGAAGTGTCCATTTCTTCAACATGTGATTTTGCGAAGAGGTAAATATCTCTAACATACTTTGACTAGTCGTAAATTGGTTGCATCGCATTATTGCGAGAGTGCCAATTAATTATTTTTTACAATGTCGTTTCGGTTTCTGTTTCTTAGCTTCACCATAGCTACAAATACATACCATTCAAATTTATTCAAGTTAAAAATGTGTTAGAAGAAAATTACTTTTGAAAAAGTTAAGCCATTAATTTGAATAAAAAGAATGGGTGTTGCTACGCAAAGGGTCATTATGAAAGTTTTCGTAATATAGTGGATTCCGGTGGATTGTCACTTGTGCCCTAGCGTAGTTTTCTTCCTACAAGTTGGCAACACTAGCCCTGACAAAGAATGTTCCTCTTTCTTGGACACACAAGCCTCCTTCCGCCCTCCCGCGCCGATGGTCAAATAATTGGACAGGGAATCAGCGCGGAGACACAGGAACAAAGGGCGGTATTGAGGCTGGCGAAGCCATCGGAACTGATTACGTCTTCGCGGTTTGCGAAGAGGGATTGCAAGGAGGGGACTTTGTGTTTGAAAGAACTTCGCGGAAAATTCAGCACAGTGAAACCCTGTCTTCTTTCTTGCCGACAAGAAGGACCCAAGTGCGTTGCTGCAGCGAAGTTCTCGCGGAGAAGATATACCAAAAGCCATTTTACGGTAAAGAAAGCAAGTTTTGAAAACAAATTTCCAAATAAATACTGCTCACGACTACACATATACTACAGTATATGCTGTCCACGGTTAAATAAGCACTTTTGTAAATCCTGCTTAAAATATACTTTAAATTTTTATTTTATTTTGTGTCCTTCCGCCATACGCAAGATTAACATCGCCATGGACCCATCACCTTAATTCACGCCCCATCCAAGAGAAACAGTGGAATTTTAAATTAATGTAAAAAAGACATAATAACGTGCAAGTCCGCCCTCTTTTGTGTATAAAGCCAGAAACATTGACTTCACTGGCAATCGTCCATTCATCACGGTTAATTCCAACTTCTCTGCAGCCCTGCTAAAGTTACACTTTGAGGATATTCTTCCACCTCATGCAAACAGAAGTTCAACGTAGTCTAGAAAATGCCACCAAATGGCCGACGCACCGCTTTCATCCGCACTCACTTCAATAATATTTCTTACTAGCCATTTCCAACACACGTATTATCTCTCTTTTGTATTGATAATAATTGTAAATAAAATATTACGAATTATAGAAAATGTATAAGGAAAACCACAATNCGACGCACCGCTTTCATCCGCACTCACTTCAATAATATTTCTTACTAGCCATTTCCAACACACGTATTATCTCTCTATTGTATTCATAATAATTATAAATAAAATATTACGAATTATAGAAAATGTATAAGGAAATCCCCCATTNCACAATTTAACGGAAAATAAGGCTCGTTTATCCCATATCTAAAACAAAAAACCAAACTCAGCATACATGAGAGGTGAATTTTCAAAGACTTTATTAAAAAAGTGTGAAGAAACCGTGAATATAATATATACATTTAAAAGTTGCACTCTCAAAACGTCAAAGCGTGGCACAGAGGTAACTCGCTGGGCTCGCATTCCCGGTCCGGCCATGATGATTTCGGTATTCCGTGGTTTCCCGAAATCACTCCAGGCGAATGTTGGAATGGGTCCCGGTTACTTCCCATTCCCTTCCCCCCTCCCTCTACGCTGAGCTGCTTGCTCCGTGTTAATGACCTCGCTGTTAACGAGTCGTTAAGCCTAACTACCCACCTATAGGCTGTTCACGGCAAAGTGAGTACTTTCGTGGCCCTAGTAACTTTTTTATTTCAGCCATATTTTGTATCCTTTAACAACCTTTATGAATAAATGTTGCCATGCAAATAATAAACACAGTGTGTTTATTCCACCGCACTCGCAGAGCGTCAAGAGGTGGCGAGAGTGAAGTATGCGGACTGCGAGCATCGGCACAGTGAAGGGTGAGACTGACGGGCGGATATGTTGAACTTGATGCGTGAGTGACAGGCATTTGGAATGCCTCTATCCTTGACTCACTATTTCGCTTGCTCGAGTGGCACGGGGCAAGTGATGTGATGCGGACCAGGAACATGTAGCATAACATAAAACGGAAATTGGTTGCGGCAAAACTTGACCAGAACGCCACATTCCCGTGTGCTGTTTGACATTTTTATTTTTTCGGTTGCTGTCGTCTCTCTGTGTGTTTGTGTGTAAATGTTTACCTTTTCTGGTAGGCACATAACAATTCTGATATTGTTACACTGAATGTATGTAATTTTCCAGCAGTTTACGTCGCGTCTTTAATTACTATCATTAAAACACTAAATTATTTTTTACAACTTTCCTAACAGTTTTCGGTTTCAGACCACTTAAATAAAATATTTCAGTTATCAAGTTTGTGTATTACAGCGCAAAAATTGCTAAATAATTTCTTTGTTAACGTACAATAAAATCACAGGATGGAAACGCCCAGCTTTCTAGTTCATGCTGCATAGCCGCGACAAACAAGAATACGGTCCATATCACGACGTTGGGTACAACGGCGATAAGATATTTGATACGTTCGCTAGCGTGGCCTCATAGTGCTTTGTTTTTTTCTCCTGATCATCAAGCACACCCTGGTAGGACACATGTTCTTTGCCTTAAATATGTGCAGAAGTCGTCAAATTTTCAGAATGCGTAGTAGGTATAATTTCCAGCACATTGAAACTTTCAATTTTTATATATTTGACGTGATAGGGCATCAGAACCGTAATTCTTTTATGTGCTTAATTAACACGAGTAATGATACAAGTACCAGATAATTACCAAGCAAAATTAAGCTTAAATCCACCGTTTCATTAGTTTTAACTAACACCATGATTATATTTAATTCTGAAAAATCCGAATATTTGTTTAACGTTAATTTATTACAAAATTTAAAAATGTATATAGTTTTTAGGTGCTTAACTTTATGTGGCCCAAGAAATACTCTAACGGTGCTAGGTATACCATTTTCGCATACAGAAATAGTGCCAGTTTATAATATGTTAAAATGTGATTTAAATAGATAATTCTAAAATTTGTCATCTTTTCTTTGTATTTTATCAATATTTTGTTTTCCACAAAGTCTATAAAATCGAAGACACTGCTTGTTAAATATTTTTTTTTTGCAGTACTTGAAATATTATTCTTGTTTCGCTTTTAATCCGTCTTCGTAATAGCCTACGGAAGCAACGTGCAATTATTTGCTCTTGAGAGGGTTGTTGTGACGTTACAGATAGCTGACGGGTAGGCATCGCTTAAATGTAGGCAAGTTAGAGATATTAGGCCCACACTTGTATACTTTCTTTTGTTACTAGCAAATTATTCCAGAGCGGATACATTTGATTACAGGATGATAACGGTTGATTACCAACTTTTGGAATCAACATTTGAAAAATGTCACTTCCTGCATTTATTTTAACAGGCATAATTAGAGACATGCGCCAAAGTTAACTTGGTAAGGACGGAGGTAAAGTAGTTGCACGTTTTAAAGACGATAAAAAGTGTTGAATAAATATTGGCAAATACTAAAATTATTATTAATTTTTGATTAATTTTTTTAACGCATCAAACGTAAAAATTAGCAAATTTGTAAAATATTTACTTTTTTTTATAATTACACAGTTTTTTCTTGACCGACGCATGAATAAAGTGATCAGGCCAATGGGAATGTTATTTTTACATATGGCGGAAGAAAATACAATGCGCATACAAGTGGATCTTAAACAAGGACAGTTTGCCGTGAACAGCCAATTTTACACAGGGCCCATCAGAATTTCGTTACAACGATAGTGAACGTCTGTAATTCTCAGACATGCATGTAAGACACGTAACAATTGAATTCAAAGGATCACAGCAATGTTTTGAAATGCAACAAGTCAATGAATCGTTCCGCCAGAAACAGGCGTGCCTGCGAGTGGACTTTCTCAGGGAACTCTAACTTCCCCACATTTGCACTTAATTTGCAATTCAATTGCCTGCCTGTCTTATTCATTTGCTCAGAAAATAACTGACGCCAAATTTTATATTTATGCAAACTAAGTACGTGATTGGTGTAATCTCTCCGATGCGTGGAATTCACCACTGGCGTACATTTATTCAGTCTCGAAGACAGGTTCAAGTCACATTTGGAACACTTATTGAAAAGTACGCTTGAATTCGGAATCCCAAATATGTACCTGTCAGATAGACATGGGCCGAAAAAAAAAAGCGTACTTTTACACATGAGTCCTGCCTAAGTGTCCAAAAGCGTATTGACGCCATGCGGTTAGTGTTCTGTGGATTTAACGATACGTTCAAAAGCATTCTACGCTTCTGGCTCAAGTTATCGCCCATTTTAGAAAAAAAAATTTAGAAATTTTTTTTACAATTAGTACAATTTAATTGGTTACTTTACGAGACGTGGTGAATGTAGTCAAGAGTAATGAAACTTAGATGGCATTAAATGCAGAAAAAATGCATGTAATTACTTGGTTTGGAAATTTCGAAAAACTGACCGTATTATACGATGCTGAGACGTCTTTAAAATTTATATGGACAAGTGAAATAATAAAAATCATTAAGTTAAAAATATACTAAAATAGTTTTAAGTGTCGAAGCTTGTTGTGTGCTCTATATGACGCTTGAGCGGTAACGAAATAGCTGTATACAAAAAATAAAGAAGGAGAAAACAAATAATAGTCGTATTTTCCAATAAAAGGTGTTACCTGCTATTAAAAACATGTATTTGTATCACTGAGAGATTTGGCGTATTTTATCGTAAACCTCCTCGTATTTTATTTTTAGTGTCCAAAATGCGTAGTCGACCTTTAATAGGTAATTTCAAGTAAAATATAGCTGAGGGTTAAAATATTTGCTACGTTTAACTCCCTGTTTTATGACACCCAGTACTTGTTTGCAATTTAACTCGTACCGTAGAAATGTCGCCGAGCCATTCATTTCTGTAAACGAGTAGCCCGTGTGTCGCTAAATGTGACTTATACGGCGATCAACGCCAGAGATTTAGTAGATCCTTACAATAAACGTACCGCATAGGAAACGGGAATTGGTATTTATTCCTCCTGCAAACGAGAGAAAATATGTTCTCATTTTCGTAGTGAAAAAGATTTTGCCACGTGGTCTTGAGCATAAGTCAACACAGCTCCGTAAACACAAGTTTTAACACCTAGTAAGAATTTGAAATACTACCTAAAAATTACAAATAAAATATGTAGTCAATATGATTGCATTCGGATCTAAGATACAATTTGTTAAGATGCGTAACTGCGTATTTATAAGTTTTAAAGTGTTTATGACGTAGACATTGCATTTTTGATACGCCAATTAACCTAATACACTATAAACGCAAATTTTTCGAAAAAATCGAGAAGTTTAATTTCTGGTGTTATCTGACTTCGAGGTAGTGGGTTGCCAGTGTAAGTTAAAATGCCTGGATAACTAGGAGTGAATATATTTTTAGATGGTTCATAGTTAAAGTATACAATATAAACACTTAAAGCGCAATGTTGGGCGACAAAACAGTCAATATTTCTAATATTTTCGTTACATTACGAGCAATATATTTCCCAAACTATTAAAAGAGTTATCTTTTTCATAGTTTTCATATAATTGCTTCTAAAGACTTTTTTTTGCGTTATACGAATAAAATATAACAATAAAATTAATGAAAGAATTTCTTACACAAAAAAAAATTACTATAAAAATTACAATTTTTTGATTAAGAATTATTTAAATAATTTTAAGAAGTACTTAAATACTATTTTATTAGCACGATACATTTCCTAATTTCCGTATTTGAAAATACTCATAAAACTTATTCCTTGTGGTTGAAAGGATGTCTTGAGGTGTAGGCTATTCACGGTAAAGTCAGCATTTTTTAAAGCCCTCTCATTTGGAATAATAACCAATTAAGATTTTCTATTTTAGCCTTTGTCGTTAACTTCCAATTGCGATGGAATATACACATTGCGTTTATTACTTACATGGCAATATTTATTTAGAAAGGTAGATAAATGAAAAAAAATCGTTGAAAGAAAAATTTAACTAGGGCTTCAAAAGTGCTCGCATTGCCATGAACAGCCTATAACGTATGGTATTCCGTTAAAAATCATATCAAAGAATTGAATAGGAAAATCGGCTGGCAACTATTTTATAAAATTTTAAATATATTTTTTATTTGCTAGAAATAGCATAATATATAATATTTATTACCTGAAAAATATTTTCAACCACCAAAAACATACAATGTATATTTTTTTAATCGAATGCCACTGAGTTTTTGGAGGTTATTCAAGAGGGCAATGTACCTTGAGCAAGAACTATGTTAAAGAATGTATGAAATAGCTACGCGTGTTTTTACAAAACTACTTCACGTACTTCATGTGTGCTGATCTACAAAAAGAAAATATAATTGAGACGAGGTAGAAGACTACTTTCAATGCCCCACGCACATCACAAACACTATTTCCGACATCTCCAAACAGCCGTACCGCAAAATGTACAAATCAGGCACACCCAAATCTAGTATAGCGAAGTGCACTGAACATCGCTATATACTTTTTACTAATAAAATGATAGGGCCACGGCTCATAGTTCCATGCGGAACAACGGGAACACTACGATCAATTTCAGAACCTTGCATGTGGGGGCGCCAGGGCTATAGGAAAGTGGGTCGGTGTCAACCTTATCGCTCCCTTGCTAATGCCTGAAATGCCCAAAACAGCTACAGGAACACAGGACTCTTAAATGAAATATTCCAATAACAATTGTACATGCGTGCTTTTGTACCACAAAAATATGTTTTCAATAAAACTATTTGTAATGTTACATGGACGCCTGAGTGGCGTATTTGAGTTCTTGAGGGATGGGGGTCTTAATAAAAATAAAATAACAAAATTTGATTTCTAATTTTTTTACACGGCTATTGTCTACAGCTTTAATATTTCAATCTCCACTATTATACGTTTTATTTATAAGTGAGTGCAATATTGAATACTTTTTTTAAACTCTAATTAACTTACTTCTTAATGTCTCTGTTTTGTTATAAACAATTAATTCATGCTCATCATTATCACACTTTCTCTCTGTCTGTTGCCATCATCTGTAATGTCTTTCACTAACGCATTCAGTCAAATGCTCCAGCCTGCCAGTCGCACTGCTCGCTGCGTCGATGCTCGCAGTCGCAGGTTTTCCTCTTGCTGGTCACTGCTCTCGCCTCTCGTTTCTCTTCTCTCCCGTCGTCCTCCGCTCTATGCTCCAGCCACCCATTCTCTCATCAACTCACTCCACTCTTCAACTCTCGGCTCGGGGGCCCGATGCGCTTTTACATCAGTCGCCCTGACCATCTGGAAGGTTCAACGCACCCAGAGTCACGCTGAGAGACACAAGGTGAGTAATACAGAGCATTCTTCAGGTACACGCGAAAATTCTATCTGTCGAAGGTCAGGAGCCACGAGCCGCCAAAGGGTTTTTTATTGCGGCAGGATGCCTTCATAACTCAAAATGCTGGTAGGATTGTCGCTCGTCTGTCATTATTACATCCGCTAGTGACTCGCAGCTCTGCTATCATATCACTACTCTGTCCTCTTCCACCAGCAGACGCGTGGCGGGCCAAGGTCAGCGGCGCACAGCAGCGACACATAACACTAATTTCGTGAGGTTTGCTCTTTCTATATGTGTTCCTCTGAGTTGAGATCTTTAGTATGCAAGAAAGTCCATTTAATTATTCCCCGATCATGACATTTTATAATGTCTGATTATGTCAAACTTCCTTTGGTGTGCGATGAAGCTTTCCGAGGTGTCCAATGTCTTCTTGAGGGTTTTGCCTCTGTTCTGCTTTGAAGAAGAAGGTTGAGGAAGCAGTTAGTGACATTTATGGTACGAACCAACAAGAGTTGTCGTGAGATGTAATTAAATTCTCGTACTACAATACCACCCACTAATTCATAATATGCACAAGCATATTCATTTGTAATGCAAAATACACTCTTCTTTACCAGATACTAGCCGAGACAAGGCTGGGCAAACAAAATACTTAACAAATGGGATTTGAAATTCAAGACACGAAATACAACGGAAAACGTATTTCAAATACAAAATGCAATGGATATATTACTTGAAATACAAAATAGCATTAAAAATACTTTTTAACTACAAAATACTCACGCAATTTAAGGAAACTCTTTTCTGTTTAATATTACCTTAAGTATTTCAGAGTGAAAATATTAGAAAGCTAAGTGTATAATGACTAAGATGTATTAATAAAATTAAAACAGTTATAATTTACATAGCTTCTTCTTAGATTTTTGGTTTTCCTTGAAGTAAACAAAATTTTCAACAGTTCTATGAAAGAATGAATAATTTAGGACTCAGTGTGAAACACGTTATGAATAAAAGTCTCACGACTGGTACTGGAGAACACAGGATAGTGGTATGGCGTATGTAAATATTCACTATTTGATGATGATGCAGATTTCCTATGAACGTTAACTTATTATTAACGCACGTCCCTACAAACAACTCAATGCTATAGTGCTTTTATGCCTAAGCTCGCCTGGTTTTTAAATAAACAAAAGTCAAACGTTGGTCTAATTTTAAGGCAAAACTCCAACATGTACTAAACTAACAATTGCCATATTTACAAGCAGCGTGCGTTTTTTGAGAACCAGAACATGGCGGTGAACAAAACACGTATTCCATCATAAAACAAATAGTGTTTCATTGTTTATACTGACATTGATGGGGATGGACCACAGATTTAGAGATTTGCATTTTGTATTCTCTCTCTGACTCTTCAGTAGCCAAGAGAATGCGTAAAGGCGGACTCACAACAATCCGTCGCATCTGTTAGTCGCCCGTCCGTCCGGCGGTCACGTGATCTTCAACCAATAGGAGAGAAACGTTTTTTCTATCCGTCAATTCATCAAATATTGGTCCAACTTTAACTTTTGAAGGAAGGACGGGTGGGCCACTTTCTTCTGACGACATTCCGTAGACGCGAATACGCACTTTGAAATACAATGAAAGGTGATATATATATTTACATGTTGGTAAATTCAGGAATTTGAAATGTAAACAAAAATACAGTATAATTTCTTATCACGTACAACATTATTTCACCAACATATTTATATTGAAAATGTATTTTCAAACAAAATACGCCTCCAATTAAAGAAAAAACACGACGTTAAGTGGTCACACTTAAAGTTTACCATGTAGACAGATTGACGGACGACGGATTGTTGTAAATCGCTTTCAACCGATGCGACGAACGACTGACTGACGAAGGGGCAACTGACGGATGCGACGGATGGTTGTGATGTGAGTCCGCCTTAACATGGGCCCATACTGTGCATAATTAGAATAGTAGATAAACTGGATCATGATCGGTATAGAAAAGTATTTTGTATTTCTGTGCTGAAGATGGATGCCGAATTAATTTCGAACACAAACTATTAAAATATTTAATGTATTAAGATGAACTCCAGAATACAAAATATTTTAATTCATGTCAGAAGAGGCCACAGAGGCAAAAATGCGTTGCGGTTCCTTCGATTTGGGCGTGCAAAGTCACTGATTGGTTCCACAAGGCTCTGGGGACGGGTCTATTGCCTGATTGGCTACTGCGTTCTGCGAAGGTTTACCGATTGGCTGGGCTGCAGGATGGCAGGTTAGTTACCAGGCGCTGATTGTCAAACGACTTTCCGCCATGTTGCTGGTCAGTGACATTTTTCTTGCCTGTGCGGCTGTGATTAGCGGAATAAGTAGCTATTTCAAATCTGTATACTTAAAGTACTATACTTTATTTCGTTGGACCTTTTTGCTTAATTTTTTCTTACTTTAAATTGTCAAGAAGAAAAAATATGCGATAATAGCAATACTTAAGAAAAAATACGAATCAAAAAAATTTGTATTAAATCACATGCCTTATTGGTCAATAAAATGAAATATCGAATCCTTACTCACAGGTTGTAATAAATACGCCAAATTGAATTCAAAAGAAGCAGGACTCATTCCTTCTTAAAGGGAACCACTAGTAAGAAATTGCCCACGCCTCAAGGTAACGTAGGGTTATGAGGAAGCACTGGGACAGGCCCTCCCAATAATACCATATGCATTCTCAGAAATCTGAATTTCTCGAGGATCAGATTTGTAACTTATCATTTATCTTAAGAAAACTGCGTAGGAGAGCCACAAAAAAATTTTTTTTTACGGTTTACAGTACTTTTTTTTTTATTGAATCTGTTTAATAGGTTAAATGTAAAATGTGGGATCTGTAAATATATTATNATCTGAATTTCTCGAGGATCAGATTTGTAACTTATCATTTATCTTAAGAAAACTGCGTAGGAGAGCCACAAAAAAAAATTTTTTTACGGTTTACAGTACTTTTTTTTTATTGAATCTGTTTAATAGGTTAAATGTAAAATGTGGGATCTGTAAATATATTATTTTTTTACCATTTCTGGAAAAACGTCGTATTCGTAGATTATTTATTAAATAAGATACGCGTTTACGTGCAAACACTTAATTTACAGACAAAATTAACTAGGGACCCCGCCTTAAGATGTTCTTGTCCTCACTGCCCTATGACGTTCTTGCCCTCACTGCGCGTTGTGTACTCGCCAGTCGCTTATCTCATAGCGGAAAAGGAAAAACGTACAAGGGTGGGGACAAGTATTTTACCTTCACACCTTTTGTCGAAGTTGCTATCGCGTAGCGATGATCGTGGTGAAATTCTGACGCGGGCCAGACTTTCGCAGGAACAATGGTAACTTATAGAAAGGTATGCTGTTAAAAAAAATACACAACGATCTCTACACAAGTTAATATTTCACCAACAATTCATTGGTTACCTCTTTTTTCTTGCTGTAGTAGCGAAATGAATATGAGTTTTAATGGTGATTTCCTAATTGCAACCTAGGCTGTCAATTCCTTCTATTATCTTGCGTCGTATTAAAAACAATGGCATTTTAAACTGTATTCACCTAGCCTTTCTATGTGGAAACACAAAACTCTATTGTTATATAATTGTGACTTCAGAGTCTAAAATTTCCCGAAGTTTGCAGTTACTTAATAACTAACGTCTTCACTGCCGATGGGAGCCAACTGAGTTGAAGATGGAGATAAGACGGAATATTATTAAAGGCGAAACGGTAGCACGCCGGGAAAGCACAGTAGCCACGGAAACGTCCACTGTGTTTTCAACGTGCGAAAATGTGAAGTGATATCGCCGGGGGACGACTATGGTCGTCGTGGTGGGATGCGAGTAGTCTGACAACCGGTGTAGTGGTCAGACTACTCGCATCCCACCGCGGCTCACAGAATGCCTTTCTCGAGACTCAGTATTGGGCAACGGAGAAGTGATGGCCAATTATAAAATTCTGACGACTGGGAATTCATATAAAATAATGCAAAACTAAGCTATCCTTTAAATGAAAATATATTTCTACAACTCAGCGTTTGCAATATACAGACTTGTGAAAATTATTTCAGCTTGCTAGAGTGTTATGATAACGCAAATATGTTAAGATCAAATTATAAGACTAACACACGAGGTATTTTCACGGCCAAAGAGCTATAAAATTTTCTATTGCAATATGAAGTTACTATATTGTCTGTAAAAAAGTTAGCAAAAATTTTATTGACGTAATAAGGAATTTTGGCATTCGTACGTACCAGAGTACTGATTACCCCAGAAATGAGGGAGGGGCAACAATTACTCGTGCAACTTACAATGAAGGCCACGCTTGAACAATTTGTTCATATGATTATAGAGGATCTCTTTCAGCCTAACAAAGTGAACGACATTTCTGAGCGACCTATTCCAAAATAAATGTAATTTGAGACGAAAAATTGGAAAACCACACTTGTTAAGGCCTAGGGAATATCTAAACAGTTATTAGGAAGTCCAAGCCCTTTTTCTCATGTGTTTAGTTACACATCTGTAAACGCAATCAGTGGTTATCTCATTATATAAGCATTTCAGTCTCAAGTGGGAAAATACGGAAATAACTCAAACAGTACAAACTTCAACCATTTTGTTAAGTAGTCTTCTATGCCAAGCCAAGTTTGATTTTAAATGTCCAGTTGCAAAGTTTGATTACGAATATTTGTAAAATTAATACAAGATGGAATGAAGACTTCACCCTTAAAACTCCCTCCAACCTGGTGCTTGAACTGCGTTGTAGTGTGTTTGATATACACGTTAGTAGAATGGTTTAAGGAAGTCTGAGGCAAGGGCACGGTGCACAGGATCAGGAGCCGACAGCCCGCCATGTTGTCGTGTAGATCGACCCATGTTGGATTTTCTGCGAATAGGTCAGCTACGAGACACTTACTAGGAGAGTTTTTTTCGAGATTGTCCATTATCGTTTGTTTATATAGGTGGGGGGTATGACAGCTTGGTCTTGTCGGTTGGTCTATCCTGTTTAGTAGTATCTGGTCTCGACAGGAACTAGTCTGGTGATAAGTCAGTCTCTTCAGGAACCAGCCTTGGGTGGAGTCGGTCTTGGGTGGAGTTAGTCTTGGGTGGAGTTAGTCTTGGGTAGGGTTATTCTTCGGTGGAGTCGGTCTTGTGGGCAGTCAGTCGTTGGCTAGTCTGGTTAGTCAGCATGGATCCTTGTTGTTACTAGCTAGTAATGGTCAATTGTATGAACTGTAATTTTTCTCAATTGTTCTACTTCTATGTAATTGGGATCAAGGTCAAGGTCGACAGCAACCAACATGGTGGCTAAAACGACTACTTCTCTGGCGGTGAAATCGATCATTAATACACCAGCATCGCCTACGTGATGAAAAAAATAAACAAATGACAAACGAAAAAATTAATTTGGTGGGTGCAGTGCATTCTTAAGTTTGAGAAATGGAGGGAGTTGGGGAAGGGAATTTTAAAACAACAAGAATCATTGGTGGCGGATCGAAAGAGCGTGAGTAATCATTCAATAAAAAACTTTTGGGTGGCGAACCGAACACTAATAACAAACCAATGAGAAACATTGGTGAGAGTAAGTCGTCTGTTGGATGTGGTGTTCAGGAAACATTCGGAAGTGTAATTGTTTTTATAATTTTCTTAAAAAATCTTTATTTATTATTTAAAATTTTTTTTTTATTTTGTTAAATTTTTGGGTTTAAGGTTTTTCAAGGTCAGGGACATAGAGTCAAGGTAAAATGTAAAGTTAAGGTCACTTGGATTTCATATGGTGGTTGGGTGACATCATAACATGGTGGCCGGTCGGCTAGTCTCCCCTCCCCTCTATACCAAAACAATTCGAAATTTAATTTTTTCATTTCATTTATAATACAAATTTTATATTTTAAAATAATATTGGTAATTTTTTATACATTTTTTGGGGAGTTTTTAAAACAATTTTGCAATGTTTTTGGGTATAACTTCATCCAATTTCATGGATACCAGGTCAAGGTCAAAGGTCAAGGTCAGTGATACTTATATCCAACATGGTGTGCGTATTCAGTAACGTCATATGCTAGCGGACTATTATAAATTTATGAAATTTTTACAATTTCTAATCGAGTGTTTGTTTTCAAGGTCATTGCGGTTATGGTCACTGGCATCCAGCATGGTGGTCGGAGTCATCGATGTAATTTTCCCCTCGATTTTTAAACTTTTTTTTGACTGTCTAATTTTTGGGTTTCAGTAATTTTTTTAGGTTCAAGGTCATTAAAGGTCAAAATTGATGCTCAAGATCAAGGTAATCAACATACAACATGGCTGACGAAATGGACATTGGTCAACCTGGCGAGGGCAGGTCGTGTCGAGAGCTTAGTCGATCCTCCTGCCGTCGAAACTCGGACCTCTTACATGTACATATTTTAAAAAAAATATGTAATTTTTTTTAAATATTTAATAAATTTTTTGGAATTTTATAAATTTTCTGTTTTTTTAATTTTTTTGGTTCAATTTCATTTAAATTCACGGGTACAGGGTCAAGGTCACGGTCATGCGTCTTGACCCAGGTCATTATGGTTTTCTGGTGGAGTCACAAACTGGCGTTCTGTCAGCTCCTGCTCCTGCGCCCCGTGTCCTTGCCTCAGACTTCCCTAAATCATTCTAATCACGTTTTCCCACGAAATTACTAAACTTGCGTCTACTGCACTTATCTACGAATAGAACACACACACTTCAGACTAGGAATATAGAGTGCTTTCAAGACGTCTCGCACATTAGAAACACCATTTGAGAGTTCTCTAAAATGGCTAAGAACGAATTTTTGAAAGCTCCGCTTCTCAAAATATACGCGTCAGATACATGCAAAACTACTCAATGACCCTGGACTGAAATATCCGATAGGCTTTCCACCTATAAAATAATAGGGGAACCTCTGCAAGTCCCATCGGTACACGCAGCACGACGAGAACTCTGAACGACAGTTTAGAGCCTTGCGCTTAGCGACGATGATGCACTTGATGCGCGTGGCAGTGCCGCCCTTACCGTCCCTGTGCTTCTCACATTCAAACGCAGATAAAAGCTCAATGTAGGTGGGAGCCGTAAGTTTTCGTTCCGCGAAGGGACGCTAATGCCATCAGCAGTGCCTGCTCGCTGGCGGATTTCATTCTCGCCTGCCACTCGAATACCAAACTAAAATGCTATCCTGACGTCTCCGGCTGCACGTGATATTGACGTAAACACTCGGAAGAGCATCAGACGTCAAATTACGTTTGTTCCTCCCGCCTCGGGGAAGGTTAGCTCCGCTCTCACGTCTAGAGAAAAGGAGGTATATGCTGTTCACGGTAAACTGAGCACTTCTGAAGGCCCTGCATTATCTACTTGTTCGCATACTGCGCATTCTTCTACCATACGTTAAATTAACATTGCCGTGGGCCAGAGTACTTTATTCATGCGTTGGCCGATGGAAACTAAGAAATTATTAGAAAAGTGAACAATTAAAAAATTTGCTATTACTTGCATTTTGTGTTTAAAAAGAACGAGATAGTAAATTATATCATTTCAGTATTCAAAAATGTTTACCTTACGTTAAGATATGGAACTACTTACCTACATCGTTGCAAACTTTACTGGGTGCATGCCATTTTAGTGTGCCCATTAAAATGCACGCAGGGAGAGGCACTGCCATTTTACAAAGGATGATTTCTAACCTGCTCACTTTACCGTGAATAGTTTTAAGACGCCCGTTTACCTGGTGCNGCCTGCATTGAACCTTCCTAAAGACTTCCCACTAATAAAATAATATGGTCACCGCTGAAAGTCCCATAGGTACACGCAGCACGACGAGAACACTGCACGCCAGTTCAGAGCCTTGCGCTTAGCGGCGATGACGTACTTGATGCGCGTGACAGTGTCGCCCTTATCGCTCCCGCGCTTCTCGGCCTAAAAGTGGGAAAATGTTCCAGGTAGACGGGTGCCGTCCAGCACACACGGCCATCTGTCTTGTACAACAAAGATAACACACATTTCAGATGAGAGCCGTTGAATGCTTCCAATACGCCACGCTCATAAAAAAAAAAAAAAACATTCCAAAGTACATGAAAAATTGTCTCAAGGGCCTTGCACTGAAGCCTCCTACAGACTTTGCACCAATAAAACAATAGGGTCACCTCTGAAAGTCTCATAGGTACACACAGTGCGACTAGAACACTGCACGCCAGTTCAGAGCCTTGCTCTCAGCGGCGATGGCGCCCTATATTTGCACACGCTTGTTAGTTTCGTTGACAAATGTGAATTTCCAAAACTTTGCTACGCAGTACGAGCGCCAGATAGGCGGGATCGTTAAGCGTTGAACCAAAATAAAAAAAAAATACTTTGTTCGGCAGTTATTACACTCGTAACGCTCTGTTATATGTTGGGACCAATACACATGTGATTGTGCTTTATTTTCAGTCGCAGCAGCTGTTTATGAATCTACGGAATTCAGTCTCAGCAACGAATGATGTCTCCCGCATGCGAGAGTCTTCGCTTATTGGATGTTGGTGCTAAAACGTAAACTTAAAACAGTACGATACAATTCTGAAAATTATTTAGATAGCCTAGCTATTAAGTATTGGCACCCTTACCCATATGTGGCATTAAAACTTACCGCACTGGCAAGCATGTTGTTGGAACGTAACGCACCACCCAGGTAGTCCCCTCTTTAACCCTTCTCTACTGACGTCTTTAGATCTGCCGATGAAATACTTACGAGTATACAGGCTAGTGAGCAAGAAGTTGTGTTATTCGCACACACTACGCTCGTGTGTGAGAAAGAGAGTGAAAGTACAACATGTAGGTAATCTTAAACTTTTCACTCGAAATGCGCAACCATTCACACAAATAAGGCGAAACTTGCTTTACTTTATCGAACATCGAAATGAATCTGACGGTAAGTTTAGTAAATGTTCTGTCTTATAAAAAATCTAACACGTCCCCTCATTTCCAGCATGAT